>VXAX01005976.1:324110-389155 GCA_013399835.1 Leptocoma aspasia
TACGCTCAGTCTGGTGTGCAGACGGCGTTCTGAACTTAAGAGAAAAATAAACAACAACCTGAAGACCAAGAAACAGAGAGTCCTGCTCGTTTTTTCATCTGTGCCAAAGAACTCACGAGAGGGAACCTCCTCCAAGGGCCCAGGGAGTAGGTTCCCAGCCGTGTGGGGAACAACCAAAAAAACCTCACACTCTTCACAACCCTTTCCATGAAAAAATTTTCCCAAATATCCAGCCTGAGCCTCACCTGGCCCAGCCTGAGGCCGTTCCCTCTCCTCCTGTCCCTGTTCCCTGGGAGCACAGCCCGACCCCCCCGGCTGTCCCCTCCTGTCAGGGAGTTGTGCAGAGCCACAAGGTCCCCCCTGAGCCTCCTTTTCTCCAGGCTGAGCCCCTTCCCAGCTCCCTCAGCTGCTCCTGGGGCTCCAGACCCTTCCCAGCTCCATTCCCTTCCCTGGACTCACTCCTTCAAAGTCTCTCTTGTCATCCTGACCCCAGGATTTAAAATGCCTCATGAGTGCCACACTTCAAAAATATATCCAATTCTCCATCAAAGATTCAGGTAGCACTGATTTCCCCATCTTTCTAGGAGTACTATTCCAGCTTGTATATAATTTACCTTTTATTTATAGCTTATATTCATTTATCATGCCATTTTCAAGACATAGGGTTTTGTAGGATTAATAAAAAAACCTTCACTACAAGACAACCTCTTGCTGATACACAAACACACACTGGTTAAGATCATAATACCTCTTAACTTACTAAGTTACTACTTGTCCTGAAAATACCTGCTCCAAAATCCCTGATGAGGGTGTTTAGTGTTTGGATGCTTCAGTTTCAGGGTATGAATCCCATATTCAAATTTAGTTTAAATTAGGATCATGAAGTACTATTTACACTGTAAGTGCTACCGGAAATAATCCCAAAATCTATATTGGCAGCAAATTTAAGACAATTTTTTTTTAACTGATAAGCCTTTGTATAGATGAAATGCATGCAAAGTCTTCAGACTTCCATTAAAAGACAAAACTGCAAAATTCACATAATTCTGCTCTGATCTCATTCCAATTTGTCAACAGCTTTTTTGAGAAGAGGAAATCCTTCCAATAATAATCTCATTAATAAACACTATGTTACAACAATAATAACGCCTAAATAACATTTACTTTATTTAATGCAGCTGATGCACTTAAGGATCATTTTATCATGTTATGATGAGCCCACAAGCAGTTGGGTATTTTAACAGCTATTTTGAAGTTTCTGCTTAACAAACTATACCAAGATCCTGGTCATTGTGACTAAAATTCTTTATTTTAATACATTTGATTCACATTTAGTGATATTAAAAAGCATTTTTTTAAGTTGCCCCCTTGTTAAAGTGCTACATTTGTAAGACAAAAATATCCTAGACATAGAAACATTCCAGTTATATAAATTATTATATTAGCACTTGTATCTGCTGCAGTAACTCTGAAGTCTTTAATTTAACCACTGGGAAAAAAACATGTCAAACACTGCGAGTAAATGAAAGTTTATGATATCAACAAGAATTTGCTTATCAGCCAAAATGAAAATCCATTTCTTATTTTGTATCAATGCCACTGACTTTTAACTATGCAATCATCTTTTATAGCATAAGGTGATACACCTACCCTGCTTTAATTAGTATTTTTAACATAAAAGAAGACTAATGTAACTTACCAATCTATTTCTTGACCCTGAGAAATTTTGGAAGAGAGAGGCAGTTCACAAGATACTCTGAAAAAAAAACCCAAACACAGAACTGCTTTTCAAGCAAACTGGGAAAAATCATCTAAAAATGCAAGCAAAGCCAATTTTCCCTTTAGATGTTCCCCTTCTACAGGGATGACCCAAATTAAATCAACAGGATTGTTAAGAACCTGCTGAGTTGTGGATTTGGGGATATGAAAAAGGCTCATCCCTGTTTCACTAGACCTCTCTATACATCCTCAAGGACACAAACAGAAGAAGAACACTTCAATAATTAGTTTGATCTTCTTGATTAGAGTTTGGAAATCCCAGGCAAGAACATTTTCTGAAAAGTCTTCCGTGAAGGCTGACAGAAAACCATCTGCAAGCACGGAACTGGGTTAGAAAGCTGTCTAGACAAGTTCCAAGGACGCTATTTCAGGATACAGGATGGAGACAGGATCAGGGACCTTCCTGGGCTCCTGCAATGAAGCTGCTTGCACTAATTCTTCTTTACATTCACAGGAAAGTCAGCCAGGCTGGACAGGGCTTGGAGCAAGCTGGGCTAATGGAAGGTGTCCCTGCCCATGGCAGGGGTGTGGAACAAGGTGACCTTTCAGGTCCCTTCCAACCCAAACCATTCTGTGAAGAAAATGGTTTTGTCCGAATCACATAAAGATAAAAACACTTTCTGGTAACCCCGAGCTGCTAATAATTGCCTGGTGGTGAAGAAAATTGAGGAGTTACCCAATGCATGGAAAATCTAGCATTTCATACAAAGAATCACAAATTAGAGCAGGTTCATTTTGGCCATGAGCTTTTTCAGTCACAGCTTACAGCACATCCAGGATGCTCCCAGCACAATCTGCATTTCCAGCTACGATGCACCAGTGACAAATTTTCTCACCATCTTTCCACATGGGCATGTGCAGCAGGAGAGGAGAAAAAGCAGCCATCATATTGCATTGCTCTGAGTTAAGAACCATCATTCCATAAAAGCAGAACACGGGAGTAATGGGTGAGACCTAAAGCCCTCTGAGTCCTCCTTCTGCCCGCTGCAAATGACAACCTGCACATGCATAAAATCCAAAGTACAAACACACCCATAAACACCTCTGAACAGTGAATAAAATGGGAGGCACAGACTGACAAGGTCCAGACCTTACAGGACACTGCATACCAAAAACACCCTGCAGCTTTCAAGCACAGGAGAGTAAAAATAGAAAAGAAAAATTTAGCTAAAGGTTCTCCTGGACAGCACAAAAGGTCTCCACGCTGAGAGGATCCCAACTAGAGCTGGCACAGAGGCACAGATGTGACTGAATCCAATGGCAAACAAGAAACAGGGATGGCCAGAGCGCAGCAGATGCTTCTTGCAGAAGGTAATGGTTGAAAAAACATCCTGAAGTAGAAAGGCAGCTGGTAGCTTTCAGTTCAGGAATTATTTTATGCAATACATAGCACAGACTTAGGACAAGAGGAAATGGCCACAAGATGTACCAGGGGAGGTTTAGATTGAATATCAAGAAAAATTTCACCACAAAGGGTGGTCAAGCGCCAGCACAGGCTGCCCATGGCAGTGGTGGAGTCCCCATTCCTTGCAGGATTTAAAAACTGTGTGGATGTGGCACTTGGGGACGTGGGTCAGTGGTGGCCTTGGCAGTGCTGGGGAACAGTTGGGCTTGATGATCTTAAGAGGGTTTTTTCGACTTAAACAATTGTATGCTTCTATAATGCTGGAGAAAGAAAGGAAGATTCTCTTCCTATTCTCCAGAATAACTTCATAAAAATGTTTGAAGTTCAGTTTCAGAGGGAAAAGTTCCACATTCCTTTTGTGATACAATTTGACTTTTTCTCCCTGACATGGAACAGCCATCAGCTAATCCACACCAGGGAAGGCTGGTGCACAGTCCAACCTCCCACACTCCCAGAAACACCACAGATTTGGGACTGCTCTGACAGAAAGAGCTTAAACAAGAGTTAGTTTCACTACTGGGAGAACAGTCCTGTTCAGGTAAAAAAAATAATAATATTGACCTAATATTGACCTTATTATACAACTGAATTGAGCTTGAATCATCAAAAAAATAAACCTTTATAATTAATTTCCCTTAGGTCTGTCTTGAAGGCGACCTCAGCTGAATCCAGCTATCAAACAAAGAAATTGCTGGAGAATTCAGTGCAATTACTAAAACAAGTGCAACAGGTATCAGGCATGAAATGCTCCATTCCCCACCTTCTCCCAAACTTGTTTGAAATATGCAGACATTCACCAACCCTACAAATGTAAAGCTGTGGTTCAAAAGCAGCTGACAAGATTAATAAATAATGTCTTTCCCATGGAAAAGAACACACCAGATTTAGGGTTCAAATGCAGTAAAACCAAGGTTCACCAAATGTAAGTAATATCCAATTAATTGGAATGGTTGGGAATACAGTTATATTTATGTATTTATGGCGATATAGAAATTTGCCTGTTTTCCAAACACAGAGTATAAGGGATTGGATTAGCCCTAAATTAATGAATAATAACATCAGCCATGATTATTATTATTTTCTACATAACACAAAATGATATTATTTGGAATTTTACCCAATGACTTATTTATTTCATAGGTATAGGCAATTAATTTTAATGAGTGATCCTATGATTTTAAAAAATGCAAAATCATTAATCAATTATTTCTGTCTGCCTTATGATAGATTGTTGCTTCCTTTAAGATGCTGTAGCTGGCATCTTAAATTTATTGGGAAAAAACCCAGGAAACATGCACTGCAATCAGAACTGTCTCTCCACAGCAAATCTAGAAGGACAAAAGTGTGTCATACTGAAGGAAAACAGAACCAGTCACAAACAATCTGCAACAGGAACGCTCACCATTATTTGTGCTGCTGTTAAAACTCTGGAATAATAAGTAACAGTCCAAAAATGTAAAGATCCTAAAAGGCACAACTGCTGCATGGCTCTGGTAATAAAGGCCCAGTTGTAAAACTGCCACTTAGGCTGAATATTTAAAATTCCCAGGCAAAACTAATGAAAAGAACCAAAAGATTGACATTAGAAAATGTAAATCTTAGCAACAGAGCAAATCTCATCTTCTCATCTTCAAAAAATTGACACAGCTCCTTCATCTTTTCATCTGTGTGTACATACATGATTATTTTTTGGTGTTTTTCCAAAGAAACAATTGCATGGATGTTGGTGTTTTATAGTTGCCATTTATTTCTTTTCTCTTCTTAACATATATATATTGCATTCATATTCATATTTAATTACCACTCAAAACCACCAGAAACAAAAAAATATCCCCTGACTCCTTATGGATAACCTCCAAAAGTCTTATTTTTCAGCTATACATAACATATTGTGTGTAACTGAAAGTTAAAACCTTCCTAAAAATGTAATTCTTTTTTTCTTAGGAAAACCACCCACAGTCTAACAAATAAAATTGCAACCCACTTGGTTCCTATGCAGGAAGGTGAGAGTAACAGACAGTAACCCTTGAGAATATGTTTTAGTTACGTATTTCCTTTAAAACATGTAATGGAATTAAAAATTATAAGACTCACAGTAAAGAAAAAGGTCAGAAAACAAAATTAGCAATAAATACAATTACCTTATGCTTTTAGCTAATTGTGACACTAGAGCCAGAGAAAAGAAACACATTTCAATGAGTAATTTCAACGCTATGGAGAACAGAAATTCAAATTATTTTTTTCCAGCATGTATTTCTTCGAAAATCTCAGGAATGGCAAGGTAATAAATGACGTGACAGGCCCTCCTCCTCCAGCGTGACCACAAGCACTGGGAACAGGGTGCCCCAGCAAGCTCCAGTCCTCTCACATCTCTGACAGCCACACAAAGTTTTAATTAGTTTGCTAGTTCAGGGCTTCCTAGAATAAACGCAGTTCTGTCAATTTCTAAAGCATTCTCATGATCAGTTAATGGATTGCAGGATTTTTTTTCTTTTTTGCCTCCAAGCTCAGACAACCTTCTTGTCTTATAATTTCTTCTAAATCAATTCCTAGGTTATCCATATTTTCTCATCTGGAACACTAATGAGCTTGTCTAAAATTCACTTTTAATGCACCATTCTCCTACCCTGACTCACTGAGATGTTCTTTGTCAAACCCACATCACATTTCTGCATTACTCTCTGAAGGATCAGTAGAAACCCATGGATGCACCATCATCTGGAAATCTGTCAGTCATGTGCCTATACATACACTGAGTTCACAGATACAAAGGACTAAATTAGCACTTTTGGAGCCCTAAAACTTGTGTACAACAACTTCCAGTTTTTCCAGCCTTGTCAAAAATCATACAGGGCATGGAGAACAAGAGGGGGTACTCTGATTATTCAAATGCAAATGCCAAAATAAAACATGAATTTGTCCTGGTGGTGCAGGAAATCACAGGATCAGGCAAATTTTGGCTGTAGGGGACTCAAGATTTCATCTGCTCCCAACTGCTGGTCAAAACTCCTCAACAACTCCCTGAAAGGAGCTTGTGCCAAGGTGGGGATTGGCCTCTTCCCCCAGACAACCAGCAAGAGAATGAGAGGACATGGCCTTGAGCTGTGCCAGGGAAGGGTCAGGTTGGACATCAGGAGGAATTTCTTCACTGAAAGGGTGGTCAGGCATTGGAACTGCCCAGGGAGGTTTGGAGTCCCCATCCCTGGAGGTGGCCAAGGAATGCCTGGACGTGGCACTCAGTGCTCTGGGCTGGTGACAAGGTGGGGATGGGTCACAGGCTGGACTCGATGGTCTTGGAGGGCTTTTCCAACCTGTATTACTCTATGGAAGTAGGAACTGCCTTTAAAGGTTGCTCAGGAACTTTTGTGAAAATTCTGCTGCATTTTGTGGCCATTAAATCTCTCTCTTCTATCCAGTGACCTGTTTCAATGACTCATGGAAGAACTACCCATCTCTAAGATCTCCTCGTTAAGCAGCTCATTTGAATCCACGGGTGGACTTCAGAGCTCAAACTGAATGGGAGTAAATACCTACAAATTTATCTATTTATTTATTTGCCAAGATAAAGTTTCAAATTAGATGTTCTCTCTCTCTCTCTCAGGAAGGAAATTGCTTTGAAACTTTTTCAGGAGATCCCAATCTTTGCACGTGGCATCTTGTGGAGGCTGCCACTGCACAGGCAGATTGTGATCCAAGCCCCAGCAGAGGGAAACCAGAGACCTGACCAGACTGCAAATGCAATTTCAGGCTGAGAAAAAAAAACAAAAAACAAAAAAAAAAAAAAGTCTTTAAAAATGGGATGATTGGTACTTATCTGAGAAAAACAGAAAAAGGAGCTGAATAGCCTCAGCTAGAAATGCAACAGATAAACACAATCTGAAGGTAACACATTTTTCATCACTTGGAGCTTTCATGATTATGTTTGCGTGGCTCATATAAAACACGTTTTAGTCAAGCATACTCCACTGGAATCAAAGTAGAGGGAAATAAGCAAATCTACTTATTTTCCCTAATACAAGAAATCAAACTACATGTTCAAAAAGGAGGCTTTATTTTATTTATTCATATTATCTAGAAGCCTATGAAAAGAAGAAATCAGAATGGAAATATTCATAAAAGTTGAATAAAACAATAGCCTAACATTTCTCTACCCTCTCTTGACAGCATTTTATTTTCCTTAGTCTCCTTGACACGCTGCTAAAATAGAAACACATTGTTCCTCATCAAAACACAATCTTGGGAACATGAGTTTTTATCACTGAAGAAATCCATGTCCTGTAGCTCAGCTTGTAATTTCTTGATTTACATTTGCTCAAGCGTGCCATCAAACAAAGGTATAGCTGAGCCCAAAGTTAACTCAGCACCTGGTGAAATGAAGCTACAGCGGTACTTTCCCTTCTGGGCTGATGTTTTCTCTTCTCTGGCAAAGCAGTGGAAAATAAAGCAAAAGGAGAACAGGAGATTCCCTCAGAGAGGACCCAGTAACTTGGGTTTCACAACAGAGTTTGGGGCACAGCAGCTTCCCTTGCTGATGTCAATCAGTGCCAGAAGAACAGAGAACTGGCAACCTCATTTTCAGTCAGTTTCACAGTGAATTCAGGATTTTAGTCTGTCTTTCATATCAAGAACAAAATGATCGGGGTTTATAATGGAAGTTAATTACCATGTTATCACCATGTGGAATGAAAGAACAAATTCTCTGCCTTGAGTCTGTAAAGCCATGTACACAGTTAGAGACTTTCATGTCCAGAATAATTTGTAGAGAAATAACATAATTTGTTTTCAAAAACAAAGAAAGACAACCAGATGTCATTTCTTTGGAAAGTGACTCACTGAAAAGAGCAGAGGAACCATACAGAGACATCATTTTGGGGGAATTAA
This sequence comes from Leptocoma aspasia, assembly GCA_013399835.1. Classification (NCBI taxonomy): domain Eukaryota; kingdom Metazoa; phylum Chordata; class Aves; order Passeriformes; family Nectariniidae; genus Leptocoma; species Leptocoma aspasia. The sequence continues at coordinate 332,176 of VXAX01005976.1, forward strand.
AGAAGCAGCTTTCCCTTATTAACAGCAGCTCAGAAACAGAAAGGCACCAGGCCTCCACATACACTCCTAGTGACGGCAGGACAGAATGAAACAGGTTTAAATAGTTTCTGCAATTTGGAAGGTTGGTTTTGGTTTGTTTTTATTTTGAACCTGTCTTTCATGGTGAAATAGCAAACCAGGAGCATGCCTCAGTCAGATCCCTATCTTAGACTGACTGTTTGTTAAGTTTCTAAATTGCTTTACAAGACAGACGTAAGTAAATAGTTGTTGCTACTGTATTCCTGCTCACATTTTGAGACTATAAATTATTTAGAACAAGAGTCTCGAAACATGTTTGAACAGAGCTTTCCAACAGAGATCACGAACAAAAACTGCTCACGTTTTTATTAACAAATACTATTAAGATAATTACATAAAAGGAGTAAATACAGCATCAGGCTGAAGGAAGAAACAAAACAAACCAAAGACACTTGCCTGGGTAACAAGTGGCTCCAATAGCCTCTCTACTGTGAGAGTCCTGATTTCCAAACTTTTGGGGTCCCATTTCAAAATGATAGGTGACGTTGCAGAAGTCATACTCCCTGGAACAGACAAAATTACACAGCATGAAAATTATTAGTGCAATATCCACATACTGCATAGCATTTATTTAAAGAATAAATATATATAGCCACATATAAAATCCTTCTCCATAATCTTGCTGCTGTTCCTCTACTCCCCAGAACTCCCAGGTGCAGCACTGCCACATCCAATGGGTTCTTCGATGTTTATATTTTGAATTCTTCGTACTCCTGTACCTCCAACACCACAGCAAAAGGGTGAGTCCTGAAGGAACCACATCCCATGGAGGGCACAGGCAGGAGCAGGTTTTTTATCCTGAAGGACTCCATCCCACAGACAGACCCCAAAGTGTGGCAGGGGAAAAGTGTGAGGAAGGAGCAGGAGTGTTATGAATTTACTACAACCCCATATCCCCCTGCCCTGCTCAGAGTGGGAGAGGCAAGGAACTGGAAGAGTCAACTGGAAGGGACTGGAAAAAAACAAATTCAACAACTCTGTTCAGATTTTTGAATCAAACTTCCCCCACAGAATTCAGCATTTCTTAATTTTGCATCAAGAAGAGGAGTACTCATTTAAGGCCAAAACAGATTCTCCAGACCAGCTTATGCTTAACAGCTTAAACAAAGCCCAAAACAAAGACAACAGCAAACTGCTGTCATTTCATTCACCACTTCAGGTTTTCATGCAATTTTCTAGACAGTTGAGTTCATTTTGGAAATTCCAGATACAGAGAAGTGCAGCTGTCAGGCTGTAAGAGACATCCAATGCACCTCATTGAGCTGGAAAGTGATTTGGGTATTTGGTGACAAGCAAAGCCACATATAAATTAACTTGTCCACCAAACACAAGAAGACAGAAAAATCTATGAAATGAAAATGAAAAAAAAAAGTTCATTTTAAATAATTCTGATTTAAATATTTCCCTTTATTTTAAAATTAAAATGAAAACTTAGAAGTCCTGTATACCATGAGAAAGAACACTTAACAGGTAAAGACACTTGCAGAACTCTGGTTATTTCTTTTGTATACAGTAATTAGGGTTTTCTTTCTGCTTTTCTGGATTTTCTTCAAGACTCAATTAGGTTTTGATCAGCTGGTGAGATGTAATATCATACCGGACATCCTGTAAGATTCAAGTTAAGCCCCTCTGTATACAATATCCCGAAAGTTTTATATTGCTTGCTTCAGAAAACAATTTCAGTATTTTTAACTTAGTAACTTTAGTATTTTATCTTAGTATTTTTAACCAATAAGCTAATTTCAATAATAAAATTAACAAATAAATAAACGAATGAATCACCACCATAATTAAAGGAACAAAATCAAAAGAAATTCAGCTATTGCTGCTTGAATCACAATCCACTTCATGAAGCGTAATTCAGTAAGGTACTTACTTACTCAGGATTCAGCAGCATTATCCAGTATACACAAAATAAATTCTACTGCTCTGCTAAGGAGTGTCTTGAGGAATCACTATCAATCAATACAAACAGGCTGGTGAGTCTCTGCAAAAAGATCCTCACCGGGTTAAAACACTTGCTCAAAAAGAGAGCCTTATCAGAACTCCCTAATCAATGTATTATAAATCACACATAAAACCACCATTAGCCTCCTCTCACTTGCAAACATTTGGTAACAGAATCATCAGATAATACCTAGTGAGTGCTAAAATCACTATTATTCAGTTTCCACTTTTCCACAAAAACCCATTAGGTTTCTGTTTTACAGTGCTGAAAACACCCAGGCGTGATTAAAGAAAACTGTGAGACAGTTTCTAGTTGCTGTAATCAAGGTTGATGTGGGAGCCATCATTTTTCCAACAGACAATATTTAATTATCTTTGAGAGCCTGTTCCTTTTTTATATAAAGTTGGTTGCCACTCCAGTTGGCCTCTGGAATTCAAAAAATAAGTCTGAATAGACAATTATTCTAATTGGTTAATTATGAGTTATTTTCAAATGTGCCACAGTTTTTCTTTTCGCTAAGCACACTTCTCACTAGCTATTAACATGAGTACTCAAACTTGTCATAATTCAAAAATAAATTCAAAGCTGTGCCATAATCCAGAGCCTACAAAAGCAAATTAATTTCAGTGGATGGCAGTCATGCAGGTGATGCTAAAAGTAACCTGGGTGATCAGTTGTTACAGCCAGAATATGGTCTTGGGTTCAACCTTTGCTAGAAAATAAAACAAATATCCCTCAGAACTCAATATAAAAGAGTGAGTGTGGCTTTCAAATATAAAAAGGGCACATGCAAGAAAAAACCTTATTAAAAACTTATGACAGTTTTTCACTCGCAGTCAAATCAACACCACAACAGCAAATAAGTTAAAAAAAAGTTAAATTAATGTATTTTTTTCAAGACTCCTTCAGCTGCTGTCACAACAGCAATTTTAAATGACAAGACTAAAAAGAAGTTACCTGCCCAAGTGTTTATGTAAGAATAGATGAAATATTTCTTCCTTGCAATTTCTACACTGAACTTCCTACACCAAACAGGCAAACAGGGACTGTTCAGTTGGATAAAGGACAGGATGCTAAGAGTGTTTTATGACTATTTGACCAAATTTTCCCCAAAAGTAGCTTTAAGTACTCCACTGAAAGGAAATATAATTTAATAGTGCTGTAATAATACTGCCATAGAAGTATACAGACATTGCAGTCCTAATCTTGAAACTAGCTCCAGACTTCCTTCAAGAATATATTTTAGGAATTCTATTGCCTGTGTTTCTTCTTCCTGAGCATGTGCCAAAATGTCTCTTGTTCTAAGCTTTCAGCTTTTCCTAAATACAGCAACACAGAAATGTCTTTATCCAGCTCAGTCATGTTCAGTATGAGCATTTGTTTAGCCAGTCTGTCTTCAAAGCCTATCTGTAAAGAAAATAAGTATTTACTTTAGCAAATGCTAACAAGTATCTACTGGAACAAGTGGAACCAAAATCCACATCAGTAGAATTCTCCATTATGGAACAGAAGTCTAACCCCACACCACCCTTACCACCAGCCTCTTCACACAGTGTAATTCTACTTTTTGGAACATCCTACGAACCCCAAATGTTCAGCATGTGGAATTGTTTGTCTGTCACACTGCAACTCCCTGATTTCCTCCACAACAGATCCACTCTCCGTGTGACTTACACAGAGGAGCTTTCTGAGGGCCAAAGCTGCTCATGAGTGACAGTGCAGCTCATTTCTGTGCTGCAACTCCAATCTAAGAGTAAAAATATTTAAAATCTACATAAGCAAAAGCAATGTTTGCTGAAGCAAAGTGATAATTTTATAGAAATATAAACATTGCCAGTCTTGAGCAGGACTCCAGCTGTTAGTCCAGCTCACATCTGCAATGCAGACACGAAAGACAGATGGTAAACATTTCATCCAGAATAAAGTAGAAAACCCTTTCCACCTGACTCATAGCAAAGCTGTAGGATTAATCAGATGGCAAGAGTAGATTGGCAATGCTGGCAGTACAAGTCTGTACTTCCAACACTCCGTTTTCTTCTGGAAGGCAAAAAATGATATTCATTAGTGAAAGAAAGATGTCCAGCAAGATAGAAAATCAGTAAGGTGAGAGGAGTCAAAAGGCAAAATAGTAATAATTTAGCCCATTTTCCAAATAGTAGAGTTAAAATACTAACTTTTTAATATTCAGTGTTTAATGCCTAATGCTTAAGGCATTTATTTATATGGACCAGTGAAGAAAATATGCTTTACATCTGATCCTCCCCCATCAGTCACCACCCCGGATTGCAGTCCCCATGTCCAGATCAACGGGGCACTTCCACACATGCTTTAAACCCACCTGATCTCCCAGCTCAGCTCTTCCTGCAGGTTTCCACCCTTTTCCCTTGGAGCAGGGCTGTGAGTCCCACCAGGAACAGAACCTGGCTGAACACCAACTAACCCTACAGAAGGAAAACAAGAGCTCAGCCCCGTGCCTGCCTTTGAAGCCACGTTCACAGCAGCACAGGTGACAACCAAAGCCCCAAGAGCAGCAGAGGTGGAGGACAGGGCAGCCTCTCCAGGCACAAACTGCTTTAAGATGAGTGAAAAACTGAACAACACAGTCTGCACTTCCTTGGTTCGCATCTGAAGATTGAGAACCACGTCAAAACAAACACCTCTCTGCACAGAGACAGGCTTCTATGAGGAATACAGAATTCCTTCCAGCAGGATACACAATCTCTTGAGACAGACAGAGAAAAAAAAAATCTGACTGATTTCACAGACATTTGCTTCACTAGGAGGTGGAAATCTAAACAGATGAATGGTTATACCCTCCAGTCTGCCTACAGAGCATAACAGTGTTTAGAGATGCACGAGCTGGCTCTGGATTAGCTCAGGTACAGGGGAGCACAGGACAAAGCAGCTCAGACACCAAAAATCCTACCAACACACACAGCCCTGGAGAGCCCACCCCTGGCTGACCTGGCTGGCACAGGGCTGCGCTGAGATAGATATATATAGATATATTTATATATATAAACCTGGTGGTATCCACAGCCAAGATTCTGTCCCCTTACATTTATCTGCAGTACTGAGCATTGCAGCTGCACCTCTGCTCTGACCTGAGCAGCAGAAAGTGTAGCTGCAAGAGCTCTGATCCTCAAGGGAGCCTGGTTTCCAGCACAATTCCCAACCCATTTGCTCATTCCCTGTCTCTACTCACACAAGAATACAAATAGAGACAGAAGGACAAAAAGCAGGAGTGCATAACAATTGCAGAGAATGGAAATAAAGGAGAAATGCTAAGAGGACAGAGACTTACAATGAGGAGTAAAAGTGCAGTGGGAAAGGGACTAGAGAACATGCCTTTCTGCAGATAAAAAGCTCTTATCATTAGTCAATGACAGCCCAGCACAGCCTCCAGCAGATCTGGCTGAAACAATCAGAGTTCAAGTGGGCACTTCCCATCACCTTGCTTAAAAAAATGGAGAAAGGAGAAAGAAAAAAAAAGTAATAAACAGAGCAGGATGGTTTGGAGGACTATAAGGAATACCCATCTCCACACTTGAACAACACCTTCTTGACATACTCGTTTATTTTGTTTCATGAATGTGACTCCTCTCTTCTTTCCGAAAACTTAGATGGGGAAGAAACAAAGCAAACTAAACCTTTAAGGTCTGCTCCCAAGCTTCAACGTGCAGAGAATTTTTAATTGGAGCTTTTCTAAACTCTCAATTTCCTTTTGGATTCACAGCCCTCTCCACTTCCACTGACCCTCCACCTCCACAGTGGGGCAAGATCCCGCTTTGGCCTCAACAAAACCAAGTTCTTAAATGGAAGCAGCCCATGATGGAAACTCAGATTTCTAACCAATAAACCACCAAGAAAGGAGGGATAAGGGCTTTACAAGGGGAGGACTACCGTGGTAACAGAGCCAGTGGGACAGAGACCACGGAGAACTCTGACACGGGAACTGTCAAGCTAAAAAAAGGCAATGATGGAGTGATTCACATTTTCCAGTCACATTAACCAGCTCAGTCTTAGAGGCAACATCCTGCCCCAAGGAGTGAGGGCAAATTGCCTTCAGAAATCAAGGAGTCCCTGAAAATCTCCCAGGGAGGGTGCAAACGCCAGTGTAAGGGCTGGAGTAACAAAGAGGTCCCACCCACACCTGTCTGACCCACTGCTGCCTCTGCTTCCACTGCAAAGAGAGAATGTACCTCAAAATTCTCCTCAAACCTTAACTGCATGCAGTGTCCAAACAGTTTTTAGCTACTCTATATCCTAGGAAAATAATTCTGCTTTAAGGGCTCACGCACCTACAGTGGCAATCTGAGTGCCTGTTTGGGCTCTCCCATCATTCAGCACTCAGGTGAAGTTTATTATTTAGAAGATCTTCACTCCAGGGGGATGTTACATCCAATATCCAATCCTTAAAACACCTAAATTTCTAATGGTTGGTTCTCCATGAGGAGCCTGGTGATTTAGGGAGTGCTATCCCTACGAGGGATGAAAAATAGGATTGTGCACATTTCTTTGCTTTAATAAATATTACAAGTAGAACCACATGAAAAGTAATTTACTCCAATATGAGTAAGCAATCAAAGTGCTTGGAAGCCACTTTGAATAGCCATACATAAAATCCCTATATTCAAATAATTAATCTTGCATTATTTATACATGCATGCTTTTTTCCACAAGTAACTTTTGCAGTCAAGGTAAGGGAGTTTCCCTAAAAGCTCAGTGAAATAGAAGATTTTAAGGAATCTGTACCACAAGGCAGCCCAGGCCTCAGCAAAAGGCTGTCCTGTCTCTTCTGTACAACCATAGATTTTTCCTACAGATCACTCTGAATTCTCACAGCTCCTCAACACCTCCTAATAAAAGTCCTCTCACAGCTCTGGATGTGATCAAAGCCCCTGGGCTCAGTGCTGCTGGGAGGCTGGTTCATGTCAGGTCGTGCTGCAAGCCCAGGAAAATGAAATCATTTAAAATCAGGTCCTCGATGTACATCCTACACTCTACCTTCTCTATCCATCATATTTCCCCGCAAATGATGCAAAATTTTACATACAGCAAAGTAATATCTGTGAAAGACACATAAATTACTATAGATACACTGAATTTACAGAAATTACCTTCCTTTTTAGTAATAAAACCATAAGTATTGAAACATTTTTTTCTGCTTTTACTTAAGGCAACATTAATCACACACCTTGCAGGAAAAAAAAATCCAAACAAACATTTATTCACTCCTTCTATTTCACTTCTTATTTTTCTTCATTGTATGAAGTTGGCATTAGTAATACCAGCTCACATTTTACAAAGGCAGAGAAGTATTAAGAATCTTTGGTTTAAATTAACACATTTGCTCCCTTTACAACAACAGAATTAGTGTCTCAAGTTCCAACAGTTCTTCAAAAAGAGTTCTTGAACTTAATCTTAACCATGACTTTGCAAGCTTCTGCTTCTGCGTGTAGGGGTCATCCTTTCACCAAAGAATCCTATTTACAATTCCTCATCCTGGGAAACTACAATTAACCTTACCTCTGTACTACCCTGCAGCTGCTCTTCACTTCTCTGAGAGAGAACTCTTTATTCCAGGCAGATCAGCCACTGCTGCCTCCACATGAAACAATTGACAGATTTTCCTGTGGAGAGTCAAAGCTTTAGGGGGTTTTGAGCTTTTTTTAGTTTGGTTGGCTTTTTCAGGAGACTGTTTCCCTGCTGGTTTTACTAGAATGGCAAGGCTGTAGCAGCACCTCTACACACATTTCCCTTTCACTAAGTTTTAAATTATCTAATTATTCATCATGTTAATTAAGGGGGTTTTTTCTGTTGTTCCTACAGGTGCAACACCATTTTCCTGCACTGAACAGAACCTTTTAGCTATGTGAGCTACAGACACAAGCAGCCCAAAGCCTGTACAATTTCACTGCATGAGAAGAGTCTCCCCTTGCCCTTGTGAAGTCCACAGGCCTCCACACTATGGAGAAGGAGCTGTGCTATTTTCCAACTCCATAATTAACACGTTAAATAGGACTGGCTTCAAACAACGCCCAGTGGAAGCACAGCAGACATTTTCCTCAGCAATTAATATCTGGGGTCATTAACCACCTCTCTGAACATTCCCACCAACTTCCAGATGTCAGATCATCCTGTAGCTGCATTTGTCCAGCTGCTCATCAACTGCCTCTGAGAAATTCCTACAAATCTCAGAGAAATTTATCATCTAACCTTGTGTTCATTAAATCTGCTCTTCTTTTAAACATTTTACAGAAAGTTGCTCTATCCTTAGAAAAACCTGTTCAGAATAGGCTGCATTCTGAGACAAGCCACAGGTACCACTCCATAATTATTTACCACCAATCCAAAAAAAAAAGGACAAAGTAAAAATCTGCAATGATAGAACTAAATGCTAAGAATAAGAACTGAAACTGCTTAATCCTGCTTAGTCACTTGTTATTGAAAATTGTCCTGATGTTATTGTTATGCTGATGGATGTTTTAAATAAAGCACAGTGCATGATGATAACCACAAAGTTTTATCTTCCCCAGTTGTTTGTTCACAGGATTTGCTGTACTTCTGTTAGTTGAGAAAAATTGAAATACAGTGTGGACCATTATATTCTCAAGTGAATTAAGTGAATTAAAGACAATAAAGCTCTGTGTTTCCTATTCAGCAAAGTCCTTTATTCAGAAGGAAGGTATGCAGCCAATCAGTGGACATGTACGATTTCTGATGTATAAGATTCCATCTGAAGCCTTTAAAGAATGTAACTTAAAAAAAAAAAGTTGTTTCTCCCAAAACTTACACACAACTTTGGAAAAATGTTATGTAAAGAGAGGGAGATAAGGCTTCTAACACCTGACCTCTCTCTTACTTTTCCTGAGTATGCAGAGTACTGCAGACAATCCAGAAAAGAAGCAGAATTCTGTCAGAGCAAGGCTGACAATTCAACGTTTACCTCTTACAAAACAATGGGAGAAGCAGACACTTGAACATGCCACAAAGTATTACATGGGGTAACAAAATTAAACTTGGTATCATAGATTTACAGTTTTTATTTAAGAGAACTTCAGAAATCATAAAAACAAAAAATAACCAATTATTGTAACAGACTCCCCAGTCCAGGTGAAGTGAATGAAAGCTGAAATTAAACAGGTTCTTCATAGAAATAAACAACTTTTAAAAGATTTTTACATAGGGGAAAAATATGTATGAGGAACAGGTACCTGAAATGGATTTTTCATCCCTGCTTATTCTGAATTCAGAACTTTACTGTCTCCAAGATAAGGATTACTTTAAACAGAACTGACTTCATTAAAAGATACTGTGCCTGATATGGAGGTGATTACACTAATCACATCTCTCCCTTCCTGCAGGACACTGTCAACAAAAAACAAAAAAAAAAGGCAAAGGATGGGATCTGGCTTCATTTCAAAAAGTCCTGTACAGCCATGCAAACACACTGAAGGTCATTTTGCAGCCCCCAAAAAACGACCAGGTTTCCAGAAAAGTCGATTCACAAGCCCCAGCAAGAACTAAACTGCTTTTATCCAACTGAATTCCAGACCCCTTGAACTCCAGCATTGACCACCACACAATCTCCAGCACTACCTTCCATTAAGATAAGGAGCATATAGATTTAAGAGTTCCCACTAATTATAAATGTGCTGGAATGGGTCAGACAGGCCAGGGACATCGGGAGATTTATGCTCCATGGCAACACAATTCACAGAGCTGGAAAGGCACTGGCACTGCCTGGTACAATCCACTATTTGTTTAAAACTACCCATAAAACACAGAGAACTGTTTGATCATAGAATGGACACGTTGGAGGTGGTTTGTTTTAAACAATATTTCTCCAAATAAAGGGATTACTTACAGAGCTAGAGATGATATAATCACAGAGTCACAGGTTTGGGTTGGAAGGGACCTTAAAGTTCGTTTTGTCCCACCCTCTGCCATGGGCAGGAACATTTCCACTAGACCAGGTTGCCCTAAGCCCCATCCAACCTGGCCTTGAACACCTTTCCAGACAGAAAAACCACAATCAAGTGCCAGCTGATATTTCCACTACACATACACAGCAGCAGAATAAAAACTCACCATCACAGTCGCTAATTTCCTAACCATACCAGCATTCTAAAGTTTCCTCCTTTACGTCTTATGATGAACAAACCCAGTTTTCAAGACAGTAAGTTTCTTTGATTTGGCTCACATCCCTGTCTTTAATAACTCCAGTGTATGCTGCCAGCCACCACAACGATGCACGAATATTCCTGGGCTTTAGTGGGGTATTTGCAGCAGAATGAAAGAAAACGAAGCAGATAATTCAATAGTGACAAGTGTCATCACAGTTTCTCTTCATTGCACAGGCATGGAAAGTGTCCAGAATCACCATTTGTCCCTGATCAGGGGATGTTCAGCATTTTAAGCCCGAATTCTTTTTTGTTTTGTTCCCTGTATCCCAACAGGCAGTCAGTAGGTGATTCTGCTGCCCTCACTAATCCATGGCATCCTAGCACTCGTTCTGCTGCACGTACAAAGCACTCTAAGCTTATCCCTTGTGGCTGTTTCGTTGTTGTTCACTTGGTTTTAACTACATGTTTACATCCCACTCCTTAAATTCCCCATTTGTCCTCGCTAATTCCTCTGTGCCATACTATTTCTTCAAAAATAATTCTTATCACTGTGGCTCCAGCTTTCTACTGTCTGAGAGCAGACTGACGGGGCTGTTCCTCATCCACTCTATTCTATTAACGCTCCAGTTTGCAACAGAAAATCTAATTTATCAGCAGCAGCCCGTATTTGTTGATTTCTGTGTAGTACCTAGAACTAAACATGTTTTTTCCCCACCTATTCCATGAAGAAATCAATCATCCCAAGGACATGTGGGAGGTTTTTTATCTGAGATTGTAATTGTGTTGTCCTCTTAGCTTTAATTTGCAGTCCGGGCCACCATGACCTGCAACACCTTCAGAACATAAATACCTTTTCAATAATGTTGTGCTTTACAAAGGCCCAGCATCGTATCTTAGAAAAGATAAGTTTGGATTTGTAGATGCCTCAGATTTGTGTTAATCAACATCTGAAATAGGGAGAGGAAAAAAAAAAAAAACCAAAGAAAAAAAACAAAACGAAAACCAAACCAAACCCAAAAATCAGCTAGAAAAACAAACAAACAAACAGGTAGGAAAAAAAACCAAGGAAAAAAACTGACTGGCAAATCAAATTTGGAGTTTTTTAGTTTTCATCAGTCAACTGTTATACACAAGGATGTGTTAATTCTACCAGCTAGAACTTCTATGGTCACTGTTCTAGAAATTTTCAGAACTTTCTTGTTTGAATTTAGCTGCTGACATTTATGGTGTGACCACAAGTGAAGACAAGACAGTTCAATAAATTAATGTCCAGTCTAGACTACATCTGCAACTGGCAGCTGAAAGAATTTCTCAGATTCATCACTGAAACTTTAATTGGGCCCCGTGTCAACCCCTACTTTGAGCCACATCCACTCGTAGCTTTTCTTTCATCTGGGTGAACCAAAAACACTACAAGGGCTTTGAATTAGCAAAACCAGATTTTATTAGAACACAGCTTGGCCATTACAATAAAGAAAATTCAGGAAGAGAGAATCAGAATGAAAGGGATTTATGAACAAATGTATCTCCTTTCAACTGCATCCTTCCAGGGCTGAGCTCTTCCTCTGGCTTTGCTCTCAGCTCTAGCACTTTGTGGAGGTTTGCAGGGTAGCAGTGTATTTTGCCGTGTCTTTGACAGGCTCAGAAAGTCCATTTCCACCCCAGTTATAACACACTGGCAGGACACCTGTTTGGTATGTATTCATGACTCTTCAGAAGGTGTTGGAATCCAGGGCACAGGGAATGTTTCTATGCCAGTTTTAGGAAGCCCTGATTCTCAGCAGAACACTGCTTTTAACCTCTGTTCCAGGGAAAAAATTGCCAAGGCTTTGGGAGTTGGAGAACACAGGTGTGAACTAGGTAGTAGTAGCAGTAGTAGTAGTAGTCTATCACAGGGTGAAGAATAGAGGGTTTTAGGATTTTAGTATGAGGGGGAATAGGAGACAAGATGGAGGATTCTGGGTGTTGTCTCATCTCCTTCTTGCTCTTCTTCCACTCCATTTTCTGTAGTACTGGTGGCAAGAAGTCATTGGTTAGAGAAAGTAGTACCATAGGTGCTAGGTGAGTAAATTAGTAGAAGTTATTGGTAGGAAAGTAAAAACAAGATACGTGTTAGAAAGTAATTGGGCTGATTAGCTTTAAAAAGACCTTGGTTTTGGGTATCGAGGCCATTTTGTACCTCGTTTCTCACATGTTAAGTCTGGTGTGCAGACAGCATATCGACTTCAAGATAAGAAAAGAATAAACAACAACCTGAAGACCAAGAAGCAGTGACTCCTGCTTGTTTTTCATCCCTGGCAAAGAACTCATGAGAGGGAACCTCCTTCAAGGGCCCAGGGGGTAGGTTCCCAGCCGTGTGGGGTCCAACAACAACCAGAAAAAAATAACCCTGCAGAAGGCATCAGGTTGCTGGGAATGCTACAGGTTTCTCTTCTGTATCTCAAGCTGCCTCCCTGATCCACCATACAGAAAGAATTCAAACTACAGATAGTCCAACATTTATTTTCCTTTACTTTCATGTCCTTTCCCTCTCCTCTTATGTTTCTAGGAAACCTAGTTTAGTTACTGACAATAAATTAACTGATCTCAGGACTGAATACATTACTGAAACGCAAAATGCCAGCCCACAGAATTTGATCATTTACCTGTTCCTCCCTTCTTTCCTTCCAAACAAACAAGGACCATAGAGCAGGATTGCTTTGAAGCTCTTACAGTGGCAGTGAAAAAGACAGATTGAATTTAACTTTGATAGATGCAAAGTGATAAAAACCAGAAAGGTCCAGGATCCTGCCTGCATACATAACGATGGACTCTGAATTGGTTATTAAAACCCAGGAATGCAATCTGTGAATTATAATGGCTTTCTCTAAATGCTAGCTTAACACAGAGCAGCAACAAAAATAAGATGAGGAATTATTCTAAAAGGGAACAAGAACGAACCAGAAAACACCATTATGCCAATATAAATCCATATCATTAATATAATTTGGCCATCACTTTCCCACAAAGAATATTGCAGAACAGAGGAATACAGTGGCAACAAGGGCAGTCAAGGACTTCAAGGAAAAACTTCACAGTGCAGAACAAAAGAAAACCTAAAATCATAGAAACATAGAATATCCTGAGCTGGAAGGCTCCCACAAGGATCATCCAAGTCCATATGCTGGTCTGGCACACAGGAATCCCAACAATCCCACCCTGTGCATCCCTGGGAGCGCTGTCCAAACTCTCCTGGAGCTCTGGCAGCCTCGGGGCCGTGCCCATTCCCTGGGGAGCCTGGGCAGTGCCCAGCACCCTCTGGGGGAAGAACCTTTTCCTAATAAATAATAATAATAACCTGTAGTGTCATGGATAAAATAATACAATGTTTTGTCTTTTCCAATGGAAAAAAAAATGAACAAAACCCTCTTGGCATTATCCACAAAGGTTTGGGAACTCCCTGTCATAAGTGCACTACAGATGTGAGAAGCTTACAACAGCTCATAAAATGCTTGAATTCATTCATGAAAGGGAACAGAAAGAGAAAAACCCACAAAACAGACAAAAAACCCCCTAACAGACTGCCCTGAAGCTGCTGAGCTGGAGGCTGCCTGAGGCTTGAGAGAAGTCCAGGAAAGCTATCAGGGAGTGCTTTCCTACACTTTTACTCAGAGGCATCAACCACTTCATCCCCTCATTAAATGGAGTGTAAAACTGTTGTCACCCCAGCCTGCTGCCTTCTTTGGTATGGAGAGCCAGACAAATCACTGGGAGACAATCTCCAGCAGATAAGGAAACCTCCAGGGTACAAAAGATTGGGCCAGCTCTTAGGAGTGAGATAAATCTACTCCTTTTCCTCTTCCCCTGTGATACAGCAAGCAGAGCACGTGGTGCCAGGCTGTTAAGAGCAGGAATGGCTCTGCTCTGCCAGGGAGGATCAGGAATCAAGGAACCCAATGGATCTGAGGGGAATCACAGAGATGACAGCTCCAATTTGCCTTTCAGGCATCAGCAGCTTCATTTACTAAAAGAGGCACATAGCGGAAACGTTCAGCTTCGCACAGAGGCACTCATGAAAATTACTTTTTATCACAGACCCACAGCGCTCCTGGAAGTGAGGAATCACTGCTGAGAAGGGCAGGCACAGAAACAAACGCGAGGGTTGAACTGGTGGTGACATTTTCTTCTCCACTGTCTACACGGCAGTGACACAGTTCTGCTGTCAGTGTCCTCACATCCTGACAAGAGGGAGGTTCAGACAGCTCTCCGTGGGCTACTGGTGCCAAAAGGGATGGAAAACACAGCAGAGAAAACAGATTATACACATTATATATGATCCATTTATCAGGCAGAAAGAGAAGGCTTGTTTTTGTCTTCTAACACAGACCCAAGAAGGCTGGAAAAGACCCCCGAGATCATTCAGTCCAACCTCTGGGTATCACCATTCCCACTAAACCATATTAAGCACCACATACACTGATTTTTTTGGAACACTTTCAGGGCTGGTGAGCCCACCACATCCCTGGGCAGCCCCTTCCAGTGCTTGACCACTCTTTCAGTGAAGAGTTTTTTCCTACTATCCAACCTGAACCTCCCCTGGTGTAACTTGAGGCTGTTTCCCACTGTCACCTTCTCTGCCTTCGTGCCTCCTGACAGCAAAGAAATATAAAAAACCACCTTTAACTCCCTTTCAGGTTGATCAGCTCCTTGCTATCATTTTAGTTTCACAGGAATATAAAAAGCCATATTAAATCAAATATTCCCAATTTTTTTCTGCACCTCTTCCCTTCCCTAGCCCCTCAATAGTTCATGCATTCCCAAAAGCAGCAATAGACATTTAAATCCTCTACACTACTTTTAATCCACGATGATCTTGCACAATTACTTAATTGTAAGATAGCAGCTAATGAGGAAATTCAAAAGAAAGTGAACCCATTTCAAGAAATAGGATTCTATTTAACAGCACTTAATTACTTCCTCAGATCACAGAAAGGAAATCAAACATTCCTAGCAGCAATTAATTTTTTTAAATATAATCAGAGCAAACTCAACTGAAACCAGATATTAATAAGAAAATACTTGCCTTTTGAAACTTTAATTTTAAATTCCAAACATATAAAATACACTATAATCAAAAATATATCAATAAACTACTACTGTTCTATTTCTACCATCACAAAAAACCATTCCTAAACTCTCACAGTGGGTGGAAAAATTAATTATGTATGAGATCATAGTATGAAACCCCAGGTACTGAACTTCCATTACTTTGAAATTCCTTCTTAGATAGAAATTTGGGAACATCACCACAGGGCTGGCCTCATGAGGAAACTTTGAGCAAGGATTGGTAGTAACTGATGAAATTTTGGAAGAAAAACCTACTTCTACACAATTCCACCAGTTTATTTCAAGTAAGCAAAGTTAATTAAAATAATAACCTAAGATAAATCTTAGCTGTGCAAGCCTTGCAACAAAACGTTTCACAACGATGAGCGCATTTAATCAAATCCTTAAATGAATTTAACCTATTCACATATGCCAAATCCAAGCCATGTTTTACAGTTTATAACTGAATTAGACAAACTGCTAATCCCAGAATTTCACCGTTATCTTGCCCACTTCTATGTGGCAAAATTTGTTTACACAAACACAGGTCTGAAATCTCCAACTAAACGGGGTAATTTAAAGTAGTGTTTGCTAAGAAATTACAACACTGGAAATCAGATTTATGGGTCAGGCTTTTGCCAGGAATATCACAGCAATACATGTGTGTGCATTATTTTGAACTAAGACAACTCACTGCAAAAATAATAATAAAATGTACAATTTATACAGGACTTCATATTTTATTTCTATTGCCACTGAAATCTCACGCTCAAAGCCTACGTTCAAGCAGACCAAATAATGCCATTATTGTAAATATTTCTGGTTATCAGACACGTTGAGAGCACTTATTTGGCACCATTTATGCCATGTCCTCTCATCTGTAGTCATCTCAGGACAAAGGCAGCACTGCCTCTGAGAACGGGATGACCTGAAGGGAGCAGACCTTCAGCACTCATCTTCACTCATGTCCCCTTCTGCATTTCCTACACAATTCTCTTCAGACAGGCAGCCACAAACTTATCTCTTCCCATTAATATTTCTGATGCTCTCTATTTCCTCTCAAAACACCACATTCACAAGAAGAAAGCATGAAATCAGAAGAGATTATTTTGTGGGATTAATTTTGTTCCTGTCATCAGTGAGACAAGTGCATACGAGGAGGGGAAAAATGATAATTTCTTAAATGTTCTTGATACAATCAGTGTTCTAATCATCACTGCTGTTACTTACACTTATTCAGAGTTATCTATCCATCATCCACTGCTCCATTCTCTCAGAATTCCTTAAGATGATGTTTCATTTCACCAGCCAGAGGCAGAGGAATGAGAAGTAGCTCAGTTATCCTGGGCAGATAAAAGCCATACCCGGTGTGGACCCAGTCACTTTGAGTTCCATTAAAATTAAGTTAATAAATTTAAATGTAGCATTTTCAGGAGCAGCGTTGTACACAGTTGACCTTGCTCCCTGAAACAATCTTCTGCACCACCCTGTCTGAATCACATCAATTGTCTCCTTTGTCACTTCACTGCACTGTGGCTGGGATTCTTCCTTTTCATATCCTGTCCTTATCAGCTGCAAAACTACAAGCACATCTCATAAATTACCCTGTCTCAATGGTATCATTTTGTACTGTTGTTGTAAACTGCAGCTTAAAATTACAGCTGAAAATGTATGGAAACCCACAGTTATATACTAAATATTTAATTTACCTTCTTGGGAGATAATTTAAATATATTTATGTCTGAAAAACTGTTGTTGATTTAGGAATAATTCAATTTTTTTTCTTTAGTCTTACTCTCCCCAAATGCAAAACAAACAAAAAAGTACATGTACTTTTAAGTGAAGTAGGAAATTAGAGTTATTCCTTCTAGTTAAAAGGACCACAAAAGCATTTATAGTTCTTCCTAAAATTAAAAAAAAAAACATTTGACAAGGTACTCTAAAATTTCCACATCCATCACAGAAGAACATAATATATGGACAAATATTATTAGGAACACCAAAGTGTACAAGCCAGCTTTCTAACAAAGGAGACAATTCAGCATTTTTGTGTCTTTCATGGTGTATATCAGCAGCTATACATCCTCTGCCTCCTTCTCTGAAGTGATAATTGCTGAAGTGTTTAAATAAAAACTTGCACATAACTGGTTTGAAATCATATATATGAATATATATATATTCATGCATAACTCTGCATTTTCCATTCAAAATCAGAAATTCCCTATGACTGCTGGATGAGGAAACATCAAAGTCATTTCAATTCTGTTTCAAAGCCTATTTCAATCCAAAGTTTTGGGACGTTCCAGGCATTACCTGCCCTTCCCACTGCCCACTCCCAGCTTTCCAGTGCCTACAGGATTTCCAGCCACAGCCCATTTCCAATCTCACCTCCCAGGAACTCCTCAGAGTCTGCCACTCACAGTCCAGGGCTGGAATGGGATTTGTCCCAGGGTGATTTTTTTTAATGCAGCCCAGCACTGCACGCTGCTGATCCCACGGAACGCTGCAGCATCCAGCCTGAATCCCAAAATCTGAATCATGGCTCCTGCTTACAAGAACCTGATGAGTTTTTCGTGCATTTATTTGCCTGCAAGTTACCATTTCCTATTATGCAACATTAGGCATGAGTGGTTAATTAGTTTTTTCCATATGCCAGCACATACGTAAATTCCAATTATTAGCAGTGTTAGCTTACACAAATTACCTTTAAATCCAATATTTGCATATCTTCTGGTCTGCACAACCTCCTCCAGAAAACAGCATTTATGTTTTGGAAGGTTTTATTAGTTCTTTGAAGAGATCTGTGTTTCCTGATATTTAACCAAGTATTTAAATTGTCATTTGCGTCACCAAAGTCTCCTTCACTTCAGCTGAAACACAATTTGAGCCAGGCTCACATATAGCAACTGAAGGGCACAATAATTCTGTTTCAAATATAACATTATTCCTGCTCAGTGCCCCACTAAAACTCATGAACCTGAGAGTGCTGGATGGAACTTCCAGATAAGGCTGAATGGCACTTTCAATTTCACTAAAACAAACAAAAAAAGAAAAAAAAAGGCAGAGCATTCTCCCACTCAAATCACTGAAATCTCAATTTACTGAACTCCCATTCTTCCCTCCTTTATCAGGAAAATAAGGAACCATATTTGATTAATGACTCCACCACAGTGAAATCCTCTGAGCACAGAATACACATTTGCCTTCATACCAGTGCCACACGTTGATTTTTTAAGCAGCTACTTTTCCTATAACCTAGGTAGAAACTCCACAGGTAATTAAGGTAGCTTGTACACAATAAAATACTCAAAACTAGATTATAAGCAAAATACAGAGCCAGGTTCTCAAATGAACATTTATTTTGGAAGGTAAAATGGGAAGGGAAAAGTATTAAAATACGTCAGCAACTCTCAAAAAGCTAACCAAAAGCAAAGTTCCCACTGACAGTCACGTCATGATTGAGATTTTTCATGAAAGGTATTGGGGGAGGAAAAAAAAAAAAAAAGCTAAATTTCATAAAATAATAAGCAGAACAAATCCAGGTAAAATATGTACTTCACTTAGGACTCTGGTACTATAAATGTACTTCAGCTTTGCTTCACACTGTGTAACTCCCACAGAAACTTCCAAGTCATTTTCTTGTACTGCAGAAAAATACATTAATTTGTCCCTTCTTTTTTTTTTTTTTTTTCTGGTTGCTTTTTTTTTTCATTTGTTTGGTTTGGGTTTTTTTTTTTTGCAGGGGGGTGTTTATGGCTTTTTTTTGGTTTTGTTGTTGGTTTGGGTGTTTTGGGGGGGTTAGTTTTGGTTTGGGTTTTTTAGGGTTTTATTTTGTTTGTTGGGTTTTTTGGTTTGGTTTTTGCTGTTGTTCCTGTTGTTTTCCTTTGTCATCTATGGAATCCCAAGACTTGGGTATCAAGGAGAGATCTGAAGAAGGTTTTGGACAGAAAGAGTTTCAGTATCTGCCATGGATACACAGATGTTTCCTCATGGAAAAACGTGAGGAACGCATTCCCTCCGTAACACAAAGTAAACGATCATCTGAAAAAGGGACCACAGTGAAGACAACCTTGTACCCAAGGAAACAGAACAGCCAAGTGTCTCATTTTTCACACCAGATTACACAAGCAGTTACAAATTCTAAAGGAAGCACGCTAAAAGGACTACTTTCCACTAAAAGAGAAAGGATATGATTTTACAAGCCCAATATTATGTTTTCATTCATAAAATCTGGGAACGGGGCCAGACCTGACTGCATACATTCCATCTGACCTTTCAGGAACATTTATTTCAGTGCAGAACCTCCACACTAACACACAGCTTTGAATTACACCACTAATGCCAGTCACAGACACCACCTCCCAGTGAAGTTGGAGTTATTTATAAAATCCTTCTGGGATCATAACCCATTAAGTATCCGTCCCACAGATGACACCAGTGAGCCTGGCTGTCTACAGAAAGTGACAGTTCTGGATGCCAGTGATGCAATTCACTAAATTGTGTTGATTAACAGGAAATCTTGCAATAATGGTGGTGACTGCTCCAAGGAAGTAGCTCCACTTTTCGATGACTCTTCAGCTCAATGGTGCCCAAATTTTTCAGCCAAGAAGAACATTAGCTTAGCCTGTTAATATGAGGTGGCTCTAACTACAGCAAGGTGAAGGCAACCTGCTCGTGGATGGAAGTCATGGTAGCCAGAAATGAAATAAATTGTGGTGATTGCAGAGTTTACAACTCTGCAGTGCCCATGTGAAAAGATGCATCCCAGTCCAGGTGATGCCTCAGGTTTTATCACAGGATCCCTCATCCCACCCACGGCCACAAGCTTGCAGGGAGTTGTTACTATCAGAACAACTCCTACACCTCACACTCACCTTCTCTTCTCATCAGAGACCTTTTGAGAGCCAGCCCTACCACACGTAATTTTCCTTCTGGGTGTGTGTTACACTGGAGAAGAGGCCACAGAATTTTGTTTCAAATCCCTCCTCAGCTTTCATTTTTTGTTTAGTCATTTCAAGATGCCACCTCATCTGTGCCATTCTTTCTTTGCAATAGACAAATAGCATTCCAGCTTGCCAAAGGACAGAATAAGTCAATTGGTTTTGTGAGACATTCAATGTTATGATTCCATCTATACAGGTATTGTGTTATGCAAGAAAGGAGACTATATATTACATTTAGAATGAAACTTTGGTGTACTCAAAGTAAGAGGACCTGGTCGTTGAAGTGACTGGCAGCTCATTAATTAAAATAAATAAAGGAGAAATCCAGTATAATTACTTTTCAATATATATCAGACTTAAAATATCTACAAATTTTTAAACTCAAGTCACAGAACCCCAGGATGGGTCAGGCTGGAAGGGACCAGAGAGAGTCACCTGGTCCCACCTCCCTGCTCCAGCACGGCCATCCAGAGCACAGGGCACAGGGCTGTGTCCAGGCACTTCTGGGATATCCCCAGTGAGGAGACTCCACAGCCTCTCTGGACAATCTGTTCAGTGCTCTCAGTGAAGAAGTTCTTCCTCATGTTCAGGTGGAACTCCCTGGGCTCAGTCCCTGCCCCTGGCTCTGGTGCCATTGCTGGGCCCTGGAGCAGAGCCTGGGCCCTGCTCTGCCCCTCCCTGCACCCAGGGACACCCAGGGANCAGGGCTGAGGCCCCTCTCAGCTGGGGCTCCTCCTGAGGCTGAACAGCCCCAGCTCCCTCAGCCTTTCCTGGGCAGGGAGATGCTTCAGTCCCCTCATCACCTTTGCCCCGCTCCAGAAGCTCCTGTCCCTGCTGTGCTGAGGATCCAGAGCTGGACACAGGGACCCCAGATGTGCCTCCAGAGCTGGGCTGAGGGGCAGCATCACTCCCCAACCTGCTGGAAATGCTCTTTCAGGTCCTTTTCCACAGAGCTGCTCCAGCAAGGCCACCCCCAGGCTGTGTTTGTGCCTGGGATTGCTCTGACCCAGGTGCAGCACGCCGCACTTGGCATTGCTGAATTCATGAGTTTCTCAGTGCCAAAGTTATTTGCAGTAACTGAAGCAATTCACACACTTTTTTATTCGTTCGAGTCATGCTATCTCAGTAGATTCATTAAAAAACTTGGCAAAATAAAATTCAAAAACTACTTACATATTACATGAATTTCAAAGACAAACTAGATTCTAATTGGATTTTTTCAGACTTTTTATCATGAACCTAACGAAAAACTTGATACTCAAGTCTCATACATTCGCATTCTTCAGATTATTTGAATTAACTTTAGTTTTCTTTCTAGGCTATAGTTACTGGTACCACAGTCAATCCACCACATTTAAGTTACAATTATGACCCCGAGTGCTGCAGATTGAGATAGGATTCATCAGGAGCTCGGCAATTCAGGAGTGTGGCAGACACGAGAGGATCTCACAAGAGCAGAGATTTCTGTCTCCCCTTTCAGACCATGATACGGGCTCTAAACCTGCTTTATTGAAACCACCAGTCATTTTCTCTATTGCTTTCAATTGGCAAAAGATTTGACTTCCTATTATAGAAGATTGATGATGACTTCATGGTGCTTAAAAGCACCAAAAATTCTCAAATGTGATTTAACCCCTAGTCTTTTTGAAAGCCAGCTATTTTTTTTTCCAGTTTTCCATTTCCTTTTTATTATACACACATTATTGCTTTATTAACAACCTTTGGAGAATATTTCTAAATTTGGTGTAGCAGATGACTTGTCCCAATTCTTTCTCCTCTCAGTAGCTTTCAAAAACTTTTCTACAACTACCTTTTCCCATCAATGCAGCATTTCAAAGGTATTTTTCTTTCTGTTGACAGTTTCTGATGATCACAACTGCATTTTTGCTAGTTTGTTATTAAGTCAAACACACACTGAGCCCAGTGCATTTAAATGTTTGGAAATAAAATTAATTATCAAAAAGACAAAGAAGTGGGAGGGCAAATTTTGATTCCTTTTGGTTCCCTTTATAATATCAAGCTAATCAAGTGTGCTAGACTTAGCAGAACTGAATTTTATTCTTAGTCAGAAATAAAACCAGTGACCATAAAGCCAACATCCAATGTGGTCTGTTTATTCTCTTTACCCAAATTTTCCTATTTCCTATTAGACCACTAACTCTGAAGTGCAGAGACAATTTGTGAGCAGAATCCCTAAAGCCAAAAGGGATGGGACAGTGCTAAGGGACCCAGGATGTGATGATTATTCTGAGTACTTGCACTAAAAGGTTGACTCCTATTTTTCAGACTTTCTCTGTAATCTCATCTGTTATTTAAATGCCTCATTGCATACACAAGAAAAACCCAGCGGGAAAAAAAAAGAATTTCCGTAGCCACTCTTCCAAGGAACACAGTTCAGTCATTCGTACCATAAAATTTTATGGACTTTGACCAAGGCTTTTCTTTATCTACTTTTTTTAATCTGGCTTTATCTATGTTCAAGTGGAAATATTAATATTGGGCATGAAGAATTTCAAAGGAACTTATTATTAAAAATGAAACTTCACCAGACAAATGATCCCTATAGGAACTGTGATTCTAAAGACATTACAGGCAAGAATTTGTTTTAATATTTGAAACATCTACAGTGACATCACATAAAAATAGAATTTATACAGAATTTTACATCAAAAAATATTTTTCCACAGCAGAAAGATACAGAAGTAAAGAATAATTGAATGCAGTGGGGTTTTTTAATTTCTTTTTCCATTTAGAATTTTAAGGTTTGGAGTAGATTAATTTTGTAAAATCTTTGGGGATTTGCACACTTTGCTCTCTCATCACAAGATATTACTACGAGTGCACTGTGCAGAGTATAATCATTCTTCTGG
The DNA here is from genome assembly GCA_013399835.1 of Leptocoma aspasia. NCBI lineage: Eukaryota > Metazoa > Chordata > Aves > Passeriformes > Nectariniidae > Leptocoma > Leptocoma aspasia. The sequence continues at coordinate 355,229 of VXAX01005976.1, forward strand.
ATGAACAAGTACAAACTATCAGCTCCAAACATCTCAGAAGAGATTTTGATTCTACTGTGCAAATCTTTATTATAATCTTAGTCTCAAAATATGGGATATTTTAGACTTACAACACCAGAGCTGACAAGATGCATGATATTCCAGAACAAGCTCATTTAAATGAGATTATTAAGATACACCTGGCTATATTCTTGCCTATTACAAAATATATTGGTACTGGTTTTTTTGACAGGAAAAAGGGGGATAGCTCTTCTCAGGAGAAAATTCCTATCCAACAGTGCAAAATCTCATTGCCTCTTCCTACCAGGGAACTCCCCTGATGTAAGAACGAAGGCACATTCCCAGAATAATTTTACTTAAACAAGAAAATTCATGCTAAGCTGGTAAACCAGACTGGAGATCAGAACCAGAAGAATGCAGACACTTCACAAGCAATTTTTTGTTTGCTTGTTTTTACACGACCTACTTGTCCTCCTGCTGAAACCACAGATTCGTGTCAAAACCTTAATTATTCCTGGGTAAATTCATTCTTTGCTGCAATACTGAGCTTTGCTGAAGGAACCCACAGTAGAGTATTCATCAGTATGTATCAGTATTTTTATCTGTTATCAACAGAGCTTCAAATTACCCCAACTCAGAGCAGAATGCCACATGAAATAATGGCTGGAAACAGAACAGACACTATCTTAAGGCCATTTTCTCATCGTTCTGTAGCACTTCTGATGACAGATCTGAAAAGGTAATAATTAAGGATATGTAAACAGTGTGACTGAAGCTACCCCAGAGTTCATAACAGCCAGTCTAAGAAATTTCTGAGTTTAAGGCACTAAAGGTTATTGATGGATGAGGTTTTTTTATTAAATTCATTAATAGGTAATGGCACTCGAAATGCAGAGACATCAAAGCATCCAATGGTTCAGCAACATCTGAGAAACAGTTAATGGTAAAAGGGAAGTCTTCAATCAAAACCAAGACAAAAAGTGTTTTTATAACTGAATGGCCACAGAAACTGTTAACTGATTAAAAGCACACAGACAAGTGTGTTTGCAGTCTCAGAAATAATCCTCACAGGCACTGCTAGGGACAGACAAGTGACAAAGATCTCAACCTTTGATTGAGGTTGGCTCATCCTTATGAAAGTTTTCCCACATTTAAAGGGGATGTGTTAAACACGACAGAAAATTCATGTAAGCTTCAAGAGAAAAGGTAAAAGGGAAAAGGAGAGTGTAATATGTTTTTCTAAGAAGGATCACAAAGTCATGGAAAAATCAAAATTACTGATTGAAGGGAGTACAGAAGCTTTACAAAAAGCAGAGAGAAAATCAGGGCACTGAGAAGAGGATTCTCCAAGGAGTCCCTCTGCTCCTTTAACCACTGACTTAAAAATTAAAATAAAATATCACAGAATCAGGTAAACCAAATATATGGCAATGTATTAAGGTCAAAAGGCCTCCACTGGTAAATTATTCACACTGAAAGGTCTATAAATAATGGTGACACTAAAAAAGAAAAAGGGAAACTAGAATGTGAAAAGCCTAAGTAGAAAAAGCACAACTTAGGTTCTCTTTAATCACATCAACCTCTCAAAAACTATCAGTTACAGGAAGGTATAAATGCCCATCAAAATCAAACAAAATCCTACTCACTAGAACTTCCAAATCCTCCAAATACTTGGAGGAGCAGCAGCATCACTGAGGTCTCCACTAAAACCAAACATCAAAGCAAGAAAAGCCAAAAAGCTCATTTGATTATGCAGAACATCCAATTTTAATCAAGCAGACAGTTGATTACTCTAGAGAGAGAGGTCACTTAAAAATAACACAAAACAGAAATAAACACTGACTCCTGAAAGGAGTGGGGAGGGAAGGCGGGACCAAAGAAAACCTTTTCCAAATCTGTTTAAAAAAATGATTTAAAAATGTGCTGTTCTCCAGCTTCCCGGCAAGTTTCCAAAACTTCTCCAGGGGCAACTGAAATATGGCTGGTTCTGTCATTTTTACTCAAACATCTACAGGCAAAAAAACCAAAAATCTGCCCATGGGTGAGCGGCAGCTGCAACAGCATTTGCTCCACCTTCCTCATTTTTGCACAACACAGCTCTGGAGTGAAACCTGGCTTCACATTCCTGAGAGATGATTTCAAAAATAATGTAAAAGGCAGTGGCTGTTAGGAAGTTACCAATATTGCCTTAAATTGAGCCTCAAACGTTAGAATCAGTGAGACAGGACGTGCCACTCGGTGTCCTTGACACCTGCTCTATAAAATGAATTATTAAACCTGCCCAGATCTCTTCCATCAGAGTAAATTAACCAGATCCTGTTAATTTGAAGAAGAAATCACATCAGAGATCAACACCAGTGTTTGCTCACTTATAGCACTTATGGGTTTTAATCACATCAGGTATAGAACTTCTGATCAATACAATGGACTTCAGCTCACTAACATGAAAATTAATGAGCAAAACTGATTTAAATTGCAAGATTCATCAATTCATAATGAAGCTGAAGACAAAACCTCTTTATAGTTTCCTTTTTGCAAGCTTTTGGAAATTTTACCCAGGAACACTTTTCAAAATCTTATTTTATTGTTTGGTTGTTTTTTTTTTTTAATAAGTAATAGATTAAATTTTAAGCCAGTCCTCAGTATATTTATTACCCCTATGCAAAATAAAGTCAGAGAGGGGCAGTGTAAAAATGTCCTTTATTCTCTGCGGGAGCTCTCGAGGTCAGAACTCCATCTGCATTTTTTAGTGCTATGCATATACTCTAAATCACAGTTAGATTTATGTTCCAGTTTTGGAATTTATATCACATCTATGTCATGTCTAATCCCACACCTTCATTCAGGGTTCAGGCTCTAATGGTATTTGAAAATGCTGGAAAGTTTTCTTTCTTTTATTCATTTGAGCATTTAAAGAAAAAAAAAAATCAGTATAATAACCAGAAATCTCCCACTTCTAAAATTGAAAGGATATTATAATATATAGACATGCCCAAAAAATAAATCATTTACAGCTACAGATAACATTTGTTACAACAGATTTAAACAGTAAGAAAAATAATGCTTTCATCCTGCATATATACTGTCTTAAAATAAGAACTATTTAAATGTCAACTTTCTGTATGTTAATTAAAATTTCCATCCAAAAGTTATAAAAAAAATCAAGTCTATCAAATAATATTATCCAGCATTCTTTAAATGCAAATTAATCTAAAAAAAAATTTAAAATTAGGCAAAGAAATTTAAACAGTTCATAATCAGGCAGACAAAGGGGAAGGCCACAAAGGAAATGTAGAATATAACAACATTATGTCAGTTTGTCAAGTATTGACTTCTAATTTCAATTTTAATGTTAGTATTTTCCATAGATACGATGCTTAGAATAAATTGTTTTTGCAGTGATAGATGAAGACTAATGTTTCAGTGTGAACCTTGCAGCTCTTTCATTCCCCTTTTATTAGGAACGTAAATGACAAATTGTATTTAAATGTAAATCAACTAGTTTTAGAGGTCACTGATCAGGAACAATGATTTGCCTTCAGAAACGTAACTGATGAGGGGGAAAATGAAACAAACTTCAATTTATTTTTTTCTAATCACAATTCTTCAATATGAATGAGAAGTACAACATGGAAACCACAAAAATTGAGATACAGGCTGCCTTTCCTACGGTGATCTGCATTTAGAAACTGTGGAAAAAACTTTTGGAAAGATTATTTGTGACTACAACAGGCACAAATTTGAGAACATTGTTTAAGGGGTAAGAATCCTGCATTGTCAAAAAAATAAGCCACAAAACCTGACAGGTCTTTTCCCACTCTAATTGCTTCAATTTTGGGCCTTGTGGATCACACATTACCCCAGAGCAAAACAGAGCAAGAAGTGTTTAAGACACAGCTCCACTGCCTAAAACATCAGCGAAAAAAATCCCAGAGAAGTGCTGATGGCATTTCAAATTTGAGTTGTGGCTGCCAGCAGCGTGTGCTTCTGTCACACGGATTTGCATGTGGCATTCCCGTGCTCTTTTACACTACCTAGTAATTAAAAATAAAAGCACAGAGCTATCTGTTACTTCCCTTTCCATACAAATGGGCTCTCATGTTCCATATCAAGTATATAGAACAAGTAGTCTGGGTTTGTAAGAATGTTACTAATCTAAACAAAGTGAAATTAAAAAGCTTTATCAACTGTGTGTTATCTGGAAATATACGGTGAGAAAGAAAGATGCAGTGAAATAATAATGACACTCTAACCCATCAGTGATAGGGTAAGACTTCTTTATTATTCTTTAACTACCTAAGAGTATCTCTATTAGATGAAGATTTAAGATTTTCAAGGAAAAAAATATGTTTACAATTTATTTCTGTTCTGTCCAAACATTATTCAACAGTCTAGGCTAGTGCCTATAGTTATTTTCAACCTTTAGCTTTCTTTCAAAAAAAGAAGAAAAAAAATATTTTACGGCACTAAAATGTCGCTCTAAAGCAGTCACTTGAAGCCATTCTGGATTTAAACAAGTTTAAATGTAACAGAACTTCTTGGAAGGTGGAGCTGAGACAAAGATGAGCAATATATTCCAACTAGGCAGCTCAGCAAGTTTCTCATATATAATGCCTCCAGAGGAAAGGTGGGATAAAATGCCCTGCTGGCCTTTACTTTCAGTCCTTGTAAATTTGAGTTTGGCTCCTTGGGGTGACATGAGTGCTTTGCCTCCTGTGGGTTGTGGTTGGTCTGCATGGGAATGACAAAAATCACAGAATTATTTCGGTTGGAAAAGACCTCCAAGATCACGGAGTCCAACCTGTGACCAACCCCCATCAAAGCACTGAGTGCCACAACCAGGTCTTCCTTGGGCATCTCCAGGGATGGGGACTCCAACACCTCCCTGGGCAGCCTCTGCCAATGCTTAACAACTTTTCCATGAGGGAATTTTTCCTGATGTCCACCCTGAGGCTCCCCAGGCCCGGCCTGAGGCCGTTCCCTCTCCTCCTGTCCCTGTTCCCTGGGAGCACAGCCCGACCCCCCCAGTGTCCCCTCCTGTCAGGGAGTTGTGCAGAGCCACAAGGTCCCCCCCGAGCCTCCTTTTCTCCAGGCTGAGCCCCTTTCCCAGCTCCCTCAGCTGCTCCAGCCCCTTCCCCAGCTCTGTTCCCTTCCCTGGACATGCTCCAGCCCCTCAATGCCCTTCTTGTCATGAGTGTCCCAAAACTGGACACAGCATTCCAGGTGTGGCCTCACCAAAGCCCAGCACAGGGGGACAATCACTGCTCTGGTCACTGCTGTTTCAGAGAGCAAAGAGGGGACAGATTTTAACAGCAGTAATTCAGTGAATTCCTAAAGCAGAACGTGGAGGAAGGAGAAAAGGACTGATCAATCCAACTTCCAATAGTAAGAGATTCAACAACTCCAAAGGTTAAAGCAGAAAAATCCCTCTGACCTAAAATGGTGGGGGTGGGGATGACGTCCTTCAGGCAGCTTTGTCAGTAGATTCAGCTAGGGGGGAAGTCATTTTTTGGGATCTGAAAACTGAGCTCGACTTGAACAAATGTGGTTGGAAATGTAACCTCTAACTTTGCCTCAAAGAAAAATCCCCCAACCAACCTTCAGCCTAAGCACCTTCACTTACTGGGACAGGGATCGTCAACTCAGCACCTCTTACTAAGCAAAGAGGCACATGTGCTCTCTCCAAACCCCTGATTTCGTCTCCTAGTTTAATCAAACATCTCAAAGCTACACTTCTAGGCTGTAAAAATGACAAATCCCCCGTATTTTCCAAATGTGTTTTGGAAAAGAGCACGGATTTCTGGAGCAGGTTGCACTCCAGAGCATCTGAACGCAGCACCCATCAGCCACGTGCCACAGTAACATAAACCACATGCCAAATACCCCATTTCTGAAACTCTGGAATGATGCAGGAATAATCAGAACTAAAAGAGGGATAATTATTTTTTTCCTTAATATATGAAAGTCACTGTGCATCTAAAAACTTCATATTCTACAGAACTGCCAATCTTTTCAATAAACAGACCAAAGGAGGAAAGAGAAATCTGTCAGAGGAGAAATCAGCTAAAGTGCCTGACAAAAAACCAGGGCTTTTCATTTTACTACTGATAATTACAGAAATCAAATAATGCTGGCAATGGTATGATGATAATTATACACACAGAAAAAAAGAAGCAGATTAAGCAAATTACTCAGAAAAGCTGTCTCATGAAAATACATACTTTAAACTTCTATATTTTATTAGACAGGAAATGATGATATCACTTTAAAAAAGATTATGTGATTATCATCCATTTCTCTTAGAAAACAAAATTTGTGACATCACTTCCAGATTTCTGACCTACACTCTCCAAGACCATCACCTTCATATCCACAGACAAATAACAAAATTTAACACAACTAGGTTTGGCTATAGCCCAAACATTTAATCCAAATAAATAAAAACCAAAAAACACATTGCAAGCCATTTCTTTTTCTTAAAGCAGAACCAGCTGGATGTACTGCTCAGAAATCTAATTAGAGCTGTAACTGAAATTATTTTCTTTTATTCTAGTTGATAGTCCAAGTTTACTACACACTGGCATCTCAGCAAGAACCTGTCCAGCACAGCCTGTCAGTGCTGCCACAGCAACATCATGGGGAAAAATTGTCTGGTCACCTTGTCCCACATTTCATCCCATCCCAGGACTTCTGCCAAATGAGAAGATGCTCCAAGGGCTGGAGCCCCTCTGCTCTGGAGCCAGGCTGGGAGAGCTGGGGGTGCTCACCTGGAGAGGAGAAGGCTCCAGGGAGAGCTCAGAGCTTCCAGGGCCTAAAGGGGCTCCAGGAGAGCTGGAGAGGGACTGGGGACAAGGGATGGAGGGACAGGACACAGGGAATGGCTTCAAACTGCAAGAGGGAAGGTTTAGATTATATCTTAGAAACAAACTTCTAAATGGGTTGTGAGGCATTGGACCGGAGAGCCCAGAGAAGCTGTGGCTGCCCATGGATCCCTGGAAGTGTCCAAGGCCAGGTTGGATGGGGCTTGGAGTGACCTGGGCTAGTGGAAGGTGCCCTGCCCATGGCAGGGGGTTGGAACTGGATGTTCTGCAAGGTCCCATCCAACCCAAACCATTCCATGATTCCATGACCCATCTCTGCACGCACTGCAGTGCTGGGCTACTTGAACATCTCCATTTCCTGCATCTAAGAGATGCCCAAAAAACCAGTGATTTGCTGTTTTGTACATGTGGGAGGCCTTCTGCTCCTGCCCCACTTCCAGGTGCAGCCTGAACACCCCTTTCATCCTCAAGGTGCCCCAAAAGCTGCCCCCTCTGCACACTTCAAGGGACAGCAGAACCACAAACGGTGCCTGAAGTGTGGCAGCCAAACACAGGGACTGAACGGGTTAACTGCAAACTGCAGCTTCTCATTTCTGATTTTATTCTGGTGTGAACAAATTAACAAACTGGTATTAGCCTCAGCCAGAAGTGAACTGGTGGAGGAAGAGCTGGGAGGAAATTTCAGGTGCCACTGAACTGGAACTTATCTAATGAACTTGCTGGTTTGAATTCCTGGCTACATTAAGTGCTAATACTCTAAAGGCTTACAGGGATCTATTATAACAAGAAAGAAGAAAAAAAAAAAGAACCACAACCTTTTTTTTTTTTTTAATTCCTAATTTAAAAATACTTAATACATCTGATGCAATTATTTCTTGTATGGAATAACAGGCCCAGGCTTTTCCTTTGTCAATCCCACAGTTCAAATTCCCCATAAATTTGCCATCAAATCCATGGTTGGGCTCAATGATCTCAGAGATCTTTACCAACCTTAACAGTTCTATAATTCCACACAGGAAATCAAGAAATCACTGTCTCTAGAACTGTCTTTTTATTCCAGCTTTTGCAGGTCCCAGATGAGATTTCTCAATCATTTAAGATTTCATGCCACAGAAAGTTTGCTGTATAAACAGAAAATTCAGCATTTAGGCAAATCAGCAGTTCTTTTCAACCCAGTAATTATTTCTTTTATAAAGAAAAGAGTTTACAACAACGTTATACAAATTGTCTCTCTAGTTTTTTGGTCATTTGCTTATTTTTTGTAAATCATGAGCACACTGTTGACTTTTAAAGTGTTTGAGAAACATGTTTAATAGCACAACTGCACCATGGAAGAGCTTGACTACACTTTTATTGCCCTATAAAAGGAAAGCTAACTCTTGTAAATTTGCTAATTGATATAATTATTCTAAAATATGATAATTTTTTAAAACACAAATTTTGACTACACAGGCATTTTCAGTCCTGTTTAACATTTGAATTCTACTTTTGCTGAATTTCTGCAATGAGTCCAAGTTCCCATCATACAAGCATGTTCTGCCTGAAATCTTTCCTGAAATTATACCTAGGGCATCCCAGACTAAGGGAGGGGAGGGTTTAATATCAAATATTAATGTAATATGTTCCACCTCATGATTTTCTGTGCCAACTTCCACGTATAAATTAGAGTTTCTTCAAAAGCACGCATGAGGGCAGAAATTAATAAATTTAATGAGGATTGGTATTTTTGTCCTGCTTTTGACTAACACTATGAATGTAGCAATAAACAGTGGAAGTGAAACACTGAAATTAACAATTACTGTTTACATACATCTCCATTCAAACTGTGATTTTAGCATGACTTCAGCCTTAATCCATGCACAAAGAATGTTTAGCCTTGCAGGTAACTTGTAGAAAACCGTTCAGTACATTTTCACTTGTTCCAAAGTATCAATATAGAGCTTATTAATCCAATATTTGCCCCCCACCCCAAATCAACAGAACTATGTTCGCTGCTACAAAAAAATTGAAGTGAGACGTAAAAATATCTGCACCCCCAAGTTAAATGTGGAACAACTGGCAAAGACTGACATCAACATTGAGGTGACCAAAATAACCACACCAAATAATGTTTTACTGCTTTACCTTTCTTCCACCAGGACTAACAAGCACTGACCAAATCAAATGCTTTAACTACCTGCTACGAGCACAAAGATCTTCCTGACACAATCCATTTTCCACCTGCCTGCAGAAAATCAGCTTAAATGTTGCTAAGATTCTCAGAAGAAAGATTTTCAGCCTGCTCAGGCTGGCTGTCCATTACTTGAAATGAAATATTTGCCCAAGCATCTTCTATTTGCTACAGAAGAAAGAATTAAAAAAGAAAGAGCAAGAAGAAAAAAAACAGGTAAAGTGATGGAAATTGCAACCACCACAAGGATAAAGAGAACACTAAAAACAGTTCAGCCACAAAATCTGAGTTATTTGGTACACTGGGATCATTCACGAAAACTGATGCAACATAAACAAAAATCAGAAGTAAAACAAAAAAGAAAGAACAAAACTAACTAGTTTTGGAGGGAGTGGGAAGAGTGTGGAAAGGAGTGACTGAAAAGTTTTAAAGGTGATATGGAAAGCAACAGAACTGCCATGGTGCATTCAGCCTGGACAGTCAGCTTTTAGAGCAGTTACCAAGAAACAAGAGGCAGAGAAGGAAGTCATGTGGCCTCTAAACCTTCTATCCAGAGAATCACACTCCCAGCCAAAAAATGAAATTATCTCTCTGTCCTGTTATACAGGTATTATTTTTGGATTTCTTCTTATGTTGTTCAATCCAGCCTACATCTAAATCCTCCAAGATATTACTCCTGTGACATTCTGAGTCATCCACATACCTGGAGCTATGCTTCCCCCCTCCTCTTCTTGATTTATCATCCTGCACCTCACTGTCTGCACTCTCTGTTAACAGCAATCTCATCCCACCACATGCACTCAGAAAACTACTACAAAGGTACTTCAGCTTTTTGTCAAGTCAGTGCTTTCTCAAACTTCTCCCAAGAACTCAATCACCTCTCTGCATCACTCTGCTCACCTTCACTTTTAAAGCTTTTCAAAACTTCACTCAGACACCCACTGGGCTGCAGTTTAATGAGCCTTCCCTGCTGCAGCACTGATGCTTTCAGCAGCATCCACCTGTTCCTCACCACTTCTTCCTATCCACATGCTCTGCTCCCAGTTCTGCTCATACAAGGACTTGTTCAGGTGCAGAACAGAGTGAAACCAAGAATGAAAAAAAAAAAAAATCCAGGTTTGGAGTAAGTATTTCTGAAATGAAAGTTATTTTAGTGCACATCAGCTGTGCACAAATGACAGAGCACAGCTCAGGAGCTGGCACAGAATGAGAATCCTCAACAGCAGCTGCCTGACTTAGCCCTGGAGCTAAGGAATTACTGAAAATAAACTTTCTGCAACAGGACATCGAGCCCAGCTCCAAACACCCCATAAAGCAGCTGACTAAACTGTTCAACAGGTACCACTGCACCCTCCCCAAGGCTGGGCTTGACACCTGCAAGGAAACTCCTCCAAAGATCTGTTCCCTCACTGCTGCCTCTCAGCCTCCTCCAGGGCCTGACCTGGCTGCAGCATGGAAGGAAACTCAGCAGTAGTTGGGATGGGGCTGGGTTGTCATCACAAAGCCTTACTCTGGTGACAGATTCTAACTCTGGGTTTGCACTCCACCTGAACAAACCCAGCTTTCACCTGGAACAGAGGGGCTGAGGCTGCTTTTGCCAGGTATTTACACTGCACTTGGTACAAACAGAATGGGAATGCTGCCCAAGACTCATAACCAAAGGTGCTGTAATCAATGCCACCCCAGCCTCCCCTTCTCTCTCGAAGAGTCATAAAAACCATTACAGAAACCATCACCACCCACATGACAACAACAAGGTGCAGTTCTCTTGTTTCCCATCTCCCTCTCTTTTCTTGAAACAGAAATTCAATCTGAAGTGCTGATATAATGTGTCATACTAGCACGCAACACCAAACGCAGAGACACAGCTGAGTGAAGGCAAGCAAGAAGCAAACTTTATTTTGGTTTTTGTATTATATAGAGTTTTGGGAACGACCATTGATTGGAAGGTGAAGTTACATCCTCTCCAACCACACTGGTCAGTGACAAAGTCCATCAAACCTTTCTCCTCCCAGAAGAATGAAAAACAAAAAGAGAGTTAGAAAAGCATGTGCATGTTGACAAAAATCTGTGTGTGAAACTCTATCACAAGAATGAAAACATCAGAAGGCTGAAAATCAGAGCGACAATCAAAGGCTGGTTGGGGTTGGAAAAGACCCTAAAGATCATCCAGCTCCACCCCTTGCCATGGGCAGGGACACCTCCCTCCAGCCCAGGTTGCTCCAAGCCCTGTCCAGCTTGGCCTTGGACACTTCCAGAGATCCAGGGGCAGCCACAGCTTCTCTGGGCACCCTGTGCCAGGGCCTCACCACCCTCACAGGGAACAATTCCTTCCCAGTATCCCATCTAACCCTGCCCTCTGGCAGTGGGAAGCCATTCCCTGTGTCCTGTCCCTCCATCCCTTGTCCCCAGTCCCTCTCCAGCTCTCCTGGAGTCCCTTGAGGCCCTGGAAGGGGCTCTGAGCTCTCCCTGGAGCCTTTTCTTCTCCAGGTGAGCACACCCAGCTCTGCTCTCCCAGCCTGGCTCCAGAGCAGAGAGGCTCCAAATGAACATTTCCTCATTTGGCAAAAGTCCTGGGATGGGATGAAACACAGGAACAGAAACAAGGGAGCTCTTGCACCACAGTACAGAGAACCCTGATCTGACATTCCCTTCTCTCTGAACCAAGGTGCCTGGAAGCTTCAGTGGAATTTTTGCAAACCACCTGTCTCCTGGAGCAGGTGGAAAGGCTGTTTGGAGAGCATTTTTCTGCAAATGGAATTTGATTAGTACACGAACCTTCCATGTAATGTTCTTATAATGAGTAAATTAGTAGGTGATATAAACCTCTGGAAAAGCGAAGACTGTAATGAAAACCTTATTATCCTTTTTACAGTGAAGCTGAACAGAAACTGATGCTATGTTTAAACTGATCATGGTTTTATTCCCACCCCCAGGCAAACCTGCAAAAACTCAATGAGCAGTGTGATTTCATTAAATATACGTATAATGAACAATTTTCTTGTCCTTTGAAAACAACTGATTTGAAGGAAGACTGCAGCATTCTGACTGACATCTGGGTTCTACAGCCTCCTCAATCTGCACAGGATTTCCTATTACTGACTAAGGTGAAAGAACCACAAACACAGAGAAAGGAGAGGAAAAACAGTCTTAATAATAAGCTAGGAGCACATGAATTTTAAACAGCTGAGAGAAATGCAGCGACTTTGTGGAGCTGGTGGGAAGCCTGCTATGCTGAGAAAGCTGTTCAAACATCCCCTCTGCTGAGCCTGCAAGAGGATGCTCAGGACACCCATGGACTTCAAAGAAATCTGGAGCTGTCATGGACTAGAAACGGCCCTGACTGTATCCATTTGTACCCAAAGAGGACAGCACTCCCTTGGGAAAGCACTCCAGGAAATGGTAGAGAGAAAATATTTGGCTTTCCAGATACACATCTCTGCTCTTGGGAAGGAGAGAGCAGCGGGGTGTGAGACAAATACACAGAAGTTGCTCAGCTTACTTGGTTTTGTCCTAACTCCACAGAGGAAAAAAACCTGGCTGACCTCTAAAACTTAGAAAAATCCCTACACCAGTGTTGGAATCCAGGGCACAGGGAATGTTTTCTGTGTGTTTTAGGAAGCCCTGACTCTCAGCAGAACACTGCTTTTAACCTCTGTCCCAGGGAAAAAATTACTAAGGCTTTGGGATGAGTTGGAGAACACAGGTGTGAACTAGGCAGTAGTATGCAGCAGTAGTAGTTTATCACAGGGTAAAATATTTAGGGTTTTAGGATTTTAATATGAGAGTGAATAGGGGGCAAGATGGAGGATTTTGGGTGATGTCTCCTCTCCTTCTTGTTCTTCTTCCACTCCATTTTCTGTAGCACTGGTGGCACAAAGTCATTAGTTACAGAAAGCAGTAACACAAGTGTTACGTGGGTAGATTAGTAGAAGTTATTAGTAATACAATAAAAATAAGATACGTGTTAGAAAGTAATTAAACTGATTAAGTTTAAAAGGCCTTAGTTTTGAGTGTTTAGAGTCCATTTTGTACCGTGTTTCTCATATGCTAAGTCTGGTGTGCAGACAGCATATCGACTTCAAAATAAAAAAAAAAAACCAACCTGAAGACCAAAAAACAAAAAATCTTACTCATTTTTCATCCCTAACAAAAAACTCACAGAAAAAAACCTCCTCCAAAAAACCCAAAGAATAAGTTCCCAGCTGTGTGAGGTCCAAACCACCAAAAAAAAACCTCACAACCAGAAAAAAAAATTACCATTTAAATGTGGAATTTTTCTGTATCTCTTACATAAAGAGGTCTGAAGAGCAGTGCTTGATCCTTAAAATATCCATCACTCTACAACTGCACTTTTTGAAGCAAGAGACATCTATAAACACACATGGTTACAGGCTATACAGTTCCAGTGAGAGAGAGCCTGTGTCAGGTATTTCACTGAGAATCCTCAAAATTCATTCATCTGGAAAAGCAGCAGCCAGATCCACGTGGTCAGATAACATAAATCTGAGATCTTTGTGGTTCTGCACTGCCACATCCTCTAAGCAGCCGTTTCAAAATTATTGTGGAAATTTTAAAGATGACCTGTTCTCAAAATAACTGAAATTTTAAACACGAAAAAAATTCAAACTTATTACATGAGGTTCAGCGCAAGGGTATTTTAAAGAGTTTAAAGCATTTTTTCACTGACACTATGGTGTTATTTTCAGAAGGAAACTGATTTCACCACTAATGGATCTGAGAATAATCTGGAGAAGCAATACAGAAGTGAATAGTACCAACTCAGAAAAAAAAAAATATATTGAGAGAGATATTTAACAGAAAATCCAAGACAAAATGGTACAGTAACTGCACAGTTGTATTTTGAATTGTTTGCAGCCTGTCCAAGCAATTACCATCACTCTGTGCTCTGACCACAGAGGAAACCAACACATCTAATCTGGTTTTCAGTCTTCAAAACCTCTGCAGTCTGACTTACTGGAGCTGAAAATCCCCCGAGTCAAGGAGAAAGACACAAAATGCATTTTCTTCTTTACCAACATTAAAACTTGCAGTAACTGCTTGCATAAATACATCAAAACCTGCATTCTGATGGGATTAATTAACAAGTGATTAGTATTTGCAGGCTAAAGGAAATGTGAGAAGTAAATAGGTGACAGTGGAATGCCAGTCCTTCAAAAAAAGCGATTTTCCTAACATCAAATTAATTTTTCCACAGAGGAACTTTTCATATACAGTTTTCATCTTGATAGCGAATCTTTGATCAGTGTCTCTGAAAAAACAATCTCTGTGAAGATTAAGAAAACAAAGGAACCCAGATAAACTCAAAAAAGGCAATGCAACTTTCAGGCTATCAGGTAAATAAATTATTTAAGGGCACCTCGGTGGAATACAAAGAGTTTTTCATATAGGATTATGATGGAAAACAAAAGGGATCAAAACAAAATAAAAATAAAATTAAAAATTAAAAAAAAAGAAATAAAGAAAAAAGAAAAAAAAAACAAAACCAAGGTGAAACTGGCACCTTTTCAAACGAAATAATATATTAAGTAGTGATAAAAATTGGCAAAAAGCAGCAGTGTCAGTGCAGGATCTGATCAATGCTCTGTGCTATGAAACCTGACCCTGAGGCAGCTGCTGTGTCTGAGGCAGGGGAACACGGGTGAGACCCAACACGACTGCATGGTGAGCTAGGAAAGAATTCAATTTGCTATTACTCATTGCATCCATTTCCTCTAAAACACCTCGAACCAACACTTCAGTCTCAGCCAGCTTTTCTGGAAGCTTCCCTGTGAACAGCAAGGATGCTCAGGCTCTCCTGGTTTTTCTTCTGGGCCTCATCCTCTTTGCCTTTCACCTTTCCTACCTCCCTTTTCTCCTGGCTGCCAACTCTCTGCAACACTTGCTGCTTCCAAAGCACTTGAAAAAGATTCATAATTGCTTTTCACGTCTTGAACGCTTCTACAGAATTATTTTTGGTCTCCCGTATAACATTTTGGGCTTTGAATACTTGCACATTATGATACCTTTAAAAAAATTCTCTCATCTAAAAGTAGCTTTCACTGCTGTCCTGAGTCCTCATTGCCTTTCCCTCATTTTCTATTTTAATGAATATTATTTATTTTCCTTACTTCCTTGAAATGGTTGGACTCTGGTTTCCCAGGTCTTTTCCAACCAAAATGATTCTATGATTCTGTGAAGTTTCTCAAGAACAAAATCCCAAAGTGTTCTTTTTAATTGCCTTTTAATCATTTCTCCCTGTATGTGTAGTTCTTTTTGGAGATTAAACATTACCACAGTGAATTTGCCTTTTTCCCCCACCTCCTACAAGGCTTTGAACCAAAATTTCTGTGATCACTGTTTCAGATGCTTTTAACAGTGGCAGTTTTAGTCCCAAACTCCTTCAAAACCAAGTTTTCCTCTCCTGTGATCCCTGACTACACTTCAGTAAAAGTGTCTTCAGACAAATTCTGCCTCATCCTCACTCAGCTTTTCCTACTCCATTGCAGAACTTCAGTCCATGCAATGTAATTATACTGCCTGTTAAAACTATTAACTCCTTTATTAATTGGATTCTGAGCTTTCTGGAAGGTTAAGCACAACCTCACATCTTCCCTCTATAACTTGTACAGTATCCCCAGTCCCCAGAAGGAATTCCCACCCACCACTTTGGGAAAAAAGGAGGTGAAGTGACTATTTCTAATTGTTAATGTGAATAAATAAATAAAGCAGAACACTCCATCATAAATCTCCCTGTTCAGACTGCAGATCTTATCAAGCTCAGTGACCAGGGGCAAAATTGGCTGATGAAAATGCATTTTTCACCAGTGCATAAAACAGAGAACAACATGGGAACAACACGGGGAAAAGTAACTCTACGTGTAAAATGGTTGGCTTGAAGATAGCAAGTGATCCCAGAGCCCTCTGAAAAACTAAAGTTCTGCACAGCTTTGCTCAGGAAAAAAATGCAAAATACTTGTATGTCACTGTCTATTGTACAGCTACATTCTTAATGCCTCATGTCCTTCCAGCTCCACAAAGGTCTGGCAGAACCAGAAGATGGATCTGTAGAGTCTCCATGACAGGAGACATGGGATGCTTCCCATATGAAAAGAGTCTGAACACACCTCATTATTCAATTTTTAAATAAATCACAGAGAATAAATATGATTGAACCACACCCCATCCCTGGAAGTGTCCAAGGCCAGGTCGAATGGGGCTTGGAGAAACCTGGGATAGTGGGAGGTGTCCCTGCCCATGGCAGGGGGTGGGAACTGGGTGATCTTTAAGGTCCCTTCCAACCCAAACCATTCCATGATTCTGTGTGGAGACAGATGGCACAGAGTTGAACAGAACTCACACAAGAACTTAAATGCACCCCAAATTCTTCGCTCATCAGATTTCAAACCATCAAACAGGCAACATTTCTCCCCTCAGATTCCTGGAACCAATTGCAGCGGGATGTTTCAGAAGTGAAGGGAACAGGAAGGAGGGAATCTATGAAACAATAACATTTCTGTCGTCAATTAAAACTCAGGTCCAGCTGCTGCCCTGCGACTCAGGGAGTCCCCAAACAGCTGGTTCTTGGGAATATCCAGGGATCCATCAAACCATACATATCCTCTTGTTTCCAACCACCACCACAGACAGAAGGACAGATTTTATTATTAACTTTCCCTGTGATCAGCACGTTTAGGATTTTCTGAGTTGCAGAAATCTTCGTACGACACAGGCTTGGACATGGGCAGAGTTTGGCATTCCAGAGATGTCATCAGACCAACCCACAATTCTGCTAAAATCCTACACTTGTTCTAACACAATAAAAGTCAGGGAACTTCATCAAACTTCCAGTGTTCAGCTCAATTTCAAACTTTTTAGGCATTCATGTGTTTCTGTTTAGGTTTAGGAATCAAAGCTCCTGAAATAGAGTCAATGGAGGCACTTCCAAAAATTGTTCAAAACATCTCAGGCAGATATTTCCAGCCATATTAAAGTTCCACTGAATCCAATTCATCCCAGTATTTGCTGATTTACAAATGTGTAAGACAGCACTTCCCAAGTCTAAGTAAAACTTTCCTCACACATCTGTTAAAAGCAAAAAATAAACTAAAAAAAACCCCAAACAACCCCAAAAAAGCAGCAATAATAAACGACATGCTCCACTTCACAAAGCTGGATTTCATTCACAAATCTATCAGGTTTTATTCTCTACACGAGATGACTCACTGCATGTTCACTCCCTTCAATCTTCAAACATTTTGTTAATATATGCAGCGAACAAAGCTATAATAGTTTGCTTATGAAAAGGGAGGTTTTTTTCTATAAACCCAGAGCTTGCAAAGGTGCAAAAATTTGCCTTGTACAGAGAAGAATATTTAGTATAGAGTGAAATATTTAAGTAACAGAGACATTCTTTCAGTGGGACTTATCCATGTCTCACATAATAACAGAGAAATAATAATTTGATGAGGAATTATTCTACATGAAAGACAAATAATCAGGTAAATTTGGCCCAAAGCTTGAGGGAAATATCAGCCAAATATTGGTAGGGGTTGCCTGAGATTACCATTTTCTTTACCTAAGAAATGAACAGAAAGGCACAAAGCCCCAAAAGCTCACTTTCAGTCTGAATTTTATGATGATACACTACTCTTGGTCAAAATGTAATGGAGAAGGCGAGAACGCTGAAAACAGTAAAAACCAGAATTTACTCTCAGTCTTTCATCAGCCTGTTTTTATGATATTTGACAGGAAGCCACCCTAGCAGCCCCTAAAGAGTAAGAACATCACAAATCTTAGTTTTATTGCCCTTTTCATAAAAAGTTCTTCAAAAGCTCATGTTTCATCCGTCTTCTAACTCCAGATTTTTTGACTTTGATGTTAAGTTTTAAACAGACAGGTATCTTAAACTTCTTTTCTTGTTGTGCTTTTCACTTGCACATCGTAACACCTAACCTCTCTGCTTCTACTCGTTTTTATTTCTTAATGCAAGCCAGAAAAGCGCCTCCACTACTTTTCCACTCCCCATTCTGTACCTGGCAGAAATCTCTGTTTCCTTTGTTTGATTTGAAATCAAAGGGACTTGTAAGAAACTAGACAGCTCCTCACAATAGCAGAGGGAACATACAGAGAGCTCTGTTTTTCTCCAACACAAGACCTATCATTTTACCTCATCTAGAGAAGAAATAAACTCTACAATTCCTTTAAATCAGGCCATAGACTACAGCCTGTATTATCAATCATAGCCATTACTCAAATCCAAACAGTTCCAACATCCACAGGCCTTCTCTGTTAATAAAAGCAGCAAGACCATTTTTCAAATACTGTGTAACAGTGGCAGAAAACAGAGCAAATTAAAAATAAGTAAAATGAACAAAACATTTCTGTAGGTCCCACCACCCTCTGCTAACTGATGAGGTTGCTACTCTTCTTCCTCCCAGATCTTCAACAAACTAAACATTTACTTCCAGGGATGGGGTTAATAAAAATCTGATGACAGAGGGCTCTCTTTTTCTCTACCTCTGAATTTCCCCAGTCTGAGACAGACAAATCTTGGTGAAAATAGAGACCTGTTGTGGGGAAAATTCACTTTTTCCCTTAAAACCAGTTCAAACCGTGTAATCACGTAAAGAAAAAAAAAAAAAATTGCCTAGGTGTTTCTGGTTTGTCACCTCCTGGATTTAAATGGAAGTAGAAATATGGGCTCTTTGATCATTACAGAATGTTTATGAAGCTGCACAGAAATAATTCACAGTGCTAGCCTGTGACAGCAAAGCTGCACTAAGGGAGACAGTGATTTAATTTCCAACACCTCAGCGAGCCCTAGGTGGGTGCTGGTACTACAAAAGAGGAGAATCATCCTTGCCAAAGAGGCTCCTCCAACCCCCCCTAAAGCAGGGCAGATTTGGGCAGAAGGGCTGTAAAACCCAGGAGTCAGGGATAAAATGTGACATTCTTTCTAGAGGACAGGGAGCTGTTGCTTAGAAACTGTTTACAGACAAATCCTGCTGGTGTACCTAAAAAAAAAGAAATAAATTAGGTCATTCTTGGCTGTAGGTAGGAGAGATTTTTATTGATATAAACCCCTCCGCATCTCTCTTTACTGTCAATAATTAACAATGCTTTAGGAAGGCTGCTTGAATGCTCTTTTAACCAACAACTGCACGTTCCCAATGGCAGAATTACCCATTTTGAAACAATCTGGTGAGTAAACTGACATCACAATTCCCCCAGGAGGCTGAGCCCAGGCTCCAGGCATAGACTGTGCCATCTTAGGAAGGGACTGGCATCAAAAGTGAAATTAAAAGGGAGTGGGGCAAAGTGAAATTAATCTTCTTAGTTGTTGTAGAGAAAAAAAAAAATTAAGGAAAAAACATGACAATATCACCAGGCTAAAGAAAAAAAAAAATTCAACTCTACTTTTTAAACGCCTGATGAAACCAGGTCTGCTAAAAATGAAAGGGGAAAGGCCACAACACTCCTTTGAAGCCATGAGAGAACAAAGTTTGCCTTGAAGAACAAAAGGTGAGGTTGGAATCGGATCACTTTATGAAGGGAAGTACTAAAAGGAGCTCCTAAGTATCTAAAACAAAGTTGCAAGCACTCATTGCTCACAGAGAAAACAAATTCGTTCAGAGCAGATGGGAAAGAAAAATTATATCAATCCAGAGCCAGTTTTCTCCTCCGCATAAATAATCCACGCTTGAACGATTTTTCCTCATATAAACAACTACATTTATAAGAAGCCTCAAGTAAGAAAGCTCTTATATCATTATTCACTTAAAAACCACTCCAAAAATTCAGACAGATCACTGCTTTCTAAGTAAAAGAAAATAAAACGCACAGCTTGTGGTAATAAACAGCTCATTGTCATCAGCCCAGAGAAAGTCATTTTTTTCTCTTCACTTGAAAACAAACGTAGCACGGGCTTGTTTTCTTATACTGAGCAAATGACATCAAATGAATCCAAGTATGAGAACGTGGAACCTAATGTGGAGAACGGACAAACGCCACAGTGATAACCTCAAAAAACAAAGTTGGCGTTGCAGAACAAGCACCTCTGGTTGAAACTTCAGGGGCAGATCTTGAATTCATCACCAAAGCCCACAATCTCTGCAGTGCCAGCAGGAGGTCACCATGCCATTCTTAAGGCCAGAAAAATAAGGATCAGGAGAGCCTGTGTAATTTAATCAAAGTTCCTTCATTCTCAGAACAAACACCAGCCTGTGTCGTGACACCCTGAGCGACAAAGACTCTCTTGGGATGACTTGTACAGGTGCAGTTAACAGGTAAGACACAAGTTTGGGGTTTCAAGGTTCAAAGTCTGAGAAAATTGTTTAAGTCCTTCACTCAATGCGTGGCTTCCCACCCAGGGAAGGTGGCTCATGGCATAAAATCCTCATGCCAGATACACAAAAACAGCCAGGAAAAAAGGAGTCTTAAACAACCACAACTATTATTATTCGCAAATTCATCTAGAAATACACTTTGGATTAAAGTAATGCTAATTATTTAAAAAATTAAAGATAACATGGCCCATTTCCCAAAGGCTCCCAAAGCCACGCGGGAGATTTGTCAAGCGTGGAGGAGAGGCCAACCCGATTTTTATTCATGTGTTGTTCAGCTTATCTACATGGGAAACAGAATTATGCTCTATTTAGCCTTCTGTCAGGTTGTTCAGCTTTTAAAGTAACTGTTAATGAAATCACAAGCCTTCAACACAAACAGCAGCAACAAAAATAGCACCAGGACAGAAAACATTGGACTGCAGCTACTCTGAGCCAGTGTGGAGCAAAAAAGCATCTCCCTATATTCAGCTGGCTTGAAATAAAGCAAAAGGAATAATAGATTGCATTTTACTGAGGCCTCACTACAATGATTTGCTTTTTGTAACAACCTCCACAGAAATGCAGCTCTTAAAAATTAATTTTTCCTTTGGCTTAAGAATGTAACTTAGCAAAAATTAATTCAACATAGGAAGTGCTCATTACTTTAACACATAACATATCTGGAAATCACCTGAAGCACAAGAATTTACCATAATAAAAAACAACATTTCCTATTTTTCAGCTTTTTCACAATATTGTGCAGAACTCAATTTTAACATATTCAAATGGTTTTAGCTTTAAAAATACTACTGACACATAATTTGCTCTGCGTTATTTAGAAATATATAGACATACACTTTTTTGGTCTGAAGTTTGGACTGAATTTCAGGAATGACTCCTCAACAAAATTCTTTCTTCGAAAGAATAAAATCACAGGACCACAGAATCACACAATGGTTTGGGCTGGAAGGAACCTTTAAAGATCATTTAGCTCCAAACCTCCTGCCATGGGCAGGGACACCTTCCAGTAAAAGGTGGTGGTGAGTTTTTGCTTTGCATTTTCACGAGAGAGGAGCATGGTAAATACGGCTAAAAACCCAACACCACCTTTAATGGTGATTAAACATGTGCAAGGACTGTACGTGGTGGTATGTAATGTAATACACTGTAATGTATGTAATATACTGTAATTTATGGTATCACTGCTGGGACAGAAGAAATCCACACCTCCACCAAAATCCATCTATTTTATTTAGTAGGATCCAAAAATGAAAACACAAGTTATTCTTCAGACACCAAAACTTCTTTGGAGAAACAGATAATGAAACTTTTCTAACATACAGACTGTGACCACTGCCCCTGACACATCTTGCATCTCTCCTTGTGATGTTTTCCACTCTGTGTTTACAAACACAGGCCCAGAGTTAATTCAGATTCATCACATAGAATATAAAATACACGTCTGTAATACCCATCATTTAAGACACTTGAAATTCTATTTCCACTGTGCCAAATTTTCTCTGAAATGCCGGTTCTCTCACGAAATCTCACCATCATTTCACGTACCCTGCCACGCTAAAGACTGACCCTGAGCTGTGCTTCCTCCAAGGGCATCTTTCCACCCACACCAGCACCTTTGGGGAGAAATACAGTGAAACTTCTCAACTAACTCAGTGCTTTGGTATGGCTTCTGGCACCGAGTCATAACCCAGAATATTGTACAGAATCAGACCTGCACGGGACCCATGCCCTAAGTGAAGAGCAAAGCTGAACACTGCCAGGTCTCCCTGTCATAACTCAACCCACCTGTAATGTTTTCTTCTACTGGCCCAAGATAACAAAAGAAGGTTCTCACTTCAGGAGAAAAGCAAGCTTTGGATTAAACAACAACACAAAAAATAGCTCATTAAAACGAAAGATTGAGCAGTATGTATTGTGTATTTGTAGCAGCTCAGAAATCAGATGCAAAGAGGAGTTGATGTACCAGACACTTATTGCTAATTTTTTTTTAACATTAAAATGGCAAAAAAATCCTGCTTACATAAATCGTTTGCTTTCTAAAGCATGTAACAGACACAATCAGTGCTCACAAGTGTTCTACAAGGTAACACAGAAAAATATTTGAATTTTCAAGAGATAGAAGAGATATGTATCACTGTAATAGCACACAGGACTGGCTCCAGTTACACTGAAAAGACACAGACACAATCCACAGCCAAAGGCAGAACCAGCTCCAGAAGTGCTGGGTAAGAGCTTTCCAACACTGATGAAAATTCTGTAATTAATTTCAGAGGATCAGGGATTTAATCTTGCATAATCTGAATACCCAAACTAGTCCCTTAGACAAGACAGCCAGAAACCATCTGCAGCGCTGGAAGAGGCTCCTGCTAAATAAATCTTTCTGCTCAGTCCTTGTTAAGTGTTCCTCATGTTTTGTACATCTCTTGAAATTGGAGATTTCAGATTCAAGGCACTGAATTTACTGCAAAAGGAGGATTAAGTGAAGACCAGAGTTTAGATTCAATGTGGATGCTTTAGTTCTATTTTAATGCATAAAGGAGTTTTACCTGCTCAGACACAGTACTTTTACTTTTTTTGTATTTACATATTTTCCTCTTAATAAAAGGACCTCTAAGTACCTGAAGCTGTTAAAAGTCTTGCTGTGATGTACCTGTCCCACAGCAGCTGTGCTCCGCTGTATTTCCCACACCCAAGCTGCAATGGCCAGCAGGTGACTTCCACTCCAATTTCCAAGTAAAGCTAAGTGGAAATTATTAAAACCATGTTTTTTTAAAACAGTGATTTCCAAATCCTTTCCTCATTTACACGATCTTGCTTTCACCCCAATGAAAAGCAACTTATTAATAAAAAACAGCAATGAAAGAGAAACCAACCCAGCCAAGGGGTCAGTGTAGAAGGTCACTCAGAATTTTTGGAGATACAATCAGTCTGTGCAATTCTCAGCAGTAATTTCAAGCACACCTGAAGTGTTTAAACTCCAATGTCTTATTTTATAGAATCAGAGAATATCCTGAGCTGGATATCATTCCCCAGCCTGTCCACACATCCAGGACTTGCCCCTGATAAACTCAGGCTCCTGCCTCAAAGCTTCTTTTTGTGCCATCAAACATGGATTTCTCTGATCCACCCATGTCCTAATCATTACACAGCCCACTCTGTTTCAGGAAATATTTAATTACTGTGGATTAACTTCCAAATGTTGACCAGGAAAAGCTTTACACATCACAAATCCTGCAGCACCCCAAGGGTGGCACAAACCTTTTTTCTGGATATTGTGGCAACAGAACAGACCTCACACCACCTCTAATGTGTTTATGGTGCCGAGAGAGTAAAATTAAGAGATCCTCATTTTTACACCATCATGGAGAACTGATTTTAAAAAAAAAGAAATATTAAAAATACCCATCTCTGGTGTTTCCTCTTCCTCCTGACTGATCTTTTTATGAAAAACCAGCCAAGAAGCTGTTCTTGGGCTACGTAATTTTTTGTTTCTTTTGGCTGACTGTCAACCACCCAGCAAAAATAAACTCATTAAGCTGACAAGAGACCTGAACACACTCATGTTGTCAGTGCACCTCAGCATCATTCTCGTGAACCCAAAAGCCATAAAGACAATTAAAATAAAGGGTGACTCCATCCTTAGGATGCAAGGATCTGTCAGTCCAAAGTCAGTGTCTGGCAGCATCTGAGCTAAAGGGGATGTGCAGCTTCAGCACATGTCAAGGCAAAACAGTTCTAAAACTAGCAGCAAAAAAGGAGAACACGGAGCGTGGAGCCTCCAAAAAAGCATCTCTGCCACAATTAGAGCTCTCAACCTAATTGTGTTTGCAAGCCTACTATTTTTGCATCCAATGCACACCACTCTCCCTGTGTTCAATCTGTCCAGTTATCTGGGATTTTTCCTCTGCTGCCACCACAGCTGTAGTTTGCTGAGCAGATCCCCAGCTTAAGGCTCACACAGAGCCTTGTAATCAGTGAGGTTTCCACTTAAAAGCAAAAGGGAAAAAAGTTACCATGGCTACTACAGTCACTCAGCTCTCTCAAATACTTCAAGACATTAATTCTGAAGGCTTTTTGGCTATGTTTGCACAAAATGTATGCTTCCATACTACTCTGTCATGTAAATTAGGTTGTGCTGGAGCATTTGAGATCACCTGGGACCATTCAATACCTCTGGCCGGCGTTCCAAGAAGACTCCACAAGAAGCAAGGTGATAGTTCCACTGATCACATTAAGGAAATTATAATTAAATATATTAAATATAATTAAAAGCAATAATGAAATGCTGTTTCTTACCCAGCCAAATGAAGGGAAATATCTGAACACAGACACCCCAGACATTTTCGAATTGTTAGGCTGAATTTGTAAACAAAATACAGTTGGTAGTAAGTACAGAATTAGAACAAAGCAAACCATAAAGTATTTGCAGAAAATGCTCTGGAAATGCACTTCAGTTATTCAGAAAGTGAGGAAAGCATATAGACAATGACAAAATGTGCATAATATTTGATGCTGGTTCTCATCCAAACCCTGCATGAGTAGAAGACAATCCTGCCCAGGACTTGTGTCCCCACTGCTCTTTAGCACCAAAAAAGTACCTGAGCACTTCCTCTACACTCACCTGCATCCCCTGGGATCAGACCTTGTCACTCTCATTTTTCAGCCTTTTGATGTTTTCATTCTTGTGATGTCATTCTCACACTGCTTTTTGTAAACCTGCACATGTTTTTCTAACTGTCTTTTTGTTTTTCATTCTTTCACCTGGGAGGAGAAAGGTTTGATGGACTTTGTCATTGACCAGTGTGGTTGGAGAGGATGTAACTTCACCTTCCAATCGATGGTCGTTCCCTAAACTCTATATAATGTGAAAACCAAAATAAAGTTTCTTCTTCTTTGCCTTCACTCAGCTGTGTCTCTGCGTTTCGTGTTGCACACTAGAGTAACAAGACCTGAATGCAAGGATTGGAATTTGAGTATGAAAGAAAAAAAAACCAACTTTGTCCAAGGACGCAATTAGCACGTGAGAGCAAATGAACACATCAGGGACTCAGCTTGCTGCCTTAGCACAGAACTCTCCCTAAGCCACGCAAGGAAAATTAAATCATGGGATAGAAATAGCTCCTTTCTTTCCTTTTCTTCACATTCCTGTTCTTGCCAGGTATCAGATGCAACCCAGAAACAACACTCAGCAAGGCCAGGAGTCCTGAATGAAATGCAACTTGAATTTTAGGGGGAGCACGGGCCACCCATCTAAGGCAAGAGCTCTGCAAACCCTGCAGCCTCCCAGCCAAGCAGGACATTTGTGAGAGCCTTTTTATCCTGATTCTCACCCTCCTTCACTCACAGGCTTCCTGAGGATTTCTTGTTCTTAGAAGTATTTCTGTGGAGCATCCGAGCACTGGGAATGGAGATGACGGAGATAATGGAGACGTTTAAAATTAGACTAAGCAGCTGTAATTCTGCATTTGCATTTCTGACTTGATTATAGTAAGCACTGAAGACTATCTGCACAAGAACTAGAAAGGAGTTCAGATGCTGCAATAAAAACACATGAACCTCT
This sequence comes from Leptocoma aspasia, assembly GCA_013399835.1. Taxonomy (NCBI): domain Eukaryota; kingdom Metazoa; phylum Chordata; class Aves; order Passeriformes; family Nectariniidae; genus Leptocoma; species Leptocoma aspasia. Next base: position 381,128 of record VXAX01005976.1, read on the forward strand.
CTCACTTTGACCCCATTAAGGAGAGGGAAAAAAAGGGTAAAAAATGGCAGTTTTATGGAAGTTGTTTCTTTGCTATTCTCTAACTTCATTTTAAAGAGTCACCTGTGGATTTTAATTGAAAGAATTAAAGTAACCAGCTTTCCTGTATTTTACAAATGGAAGAAGTATTCTCCTGATTACCCGGGATTTTTCTCACTTCATATTTTAGTTGTTATTCATTTTCTACCTTTCCTTATAAGTCTCTACAGTCTCTTATCTGAACAGTCAACATTTGTAACCATGGGATAACAACTTATGAAGCACTTTGATAAATTCTCTATCAAAACCAAGCACAGATGACACAATTTTATTTAAATATTCTGTCATAAGTTAGAATCAATCCTGTTCTATTTTTGTAAAAAATGAAATAACCTTTTTCATGGTATGATTTTTTTACAGAGATGCAGAAGAAAAACATAGTATTTGGGTTCTATATTCAAAGCTTCCCCATAAATATAATGAAGAATTAACCATGAGTAACTTATCACACCTGGTAATTTTATATATGGAAGAAAGACCTGATAATAACATTCAAGAAAGTGAGTATTTAATGACAGAGGACATCACACCTATTTTCTGTTGATTTATATTCATTCATTTACTTAAAAATATTAATTTACAGAACCCTCCGAGTTAGTTTAAAGTTACAGAACACCTTTGAAGAAGAAATTTCACTATCCCAAGAAGCAAACAACAAAATGCTTTTCTAGGAGTAGCAAAGGAGAAAAAAAACCTAATTACATAAAAACATTTGCCTCAGATTATCTGAGAATATATATGAGAATATCTCATAAAATGAGAATTATGCCTCATTCTGAAAGAGTTTGTTCATTTTTCTTAGCGTGGATCCTCTGGAAAGGACAACTATTGCTACTGATATGGTGGCACTACAACAGAACTAAAATCAGTGCTTACCAAAATTTTACTCCATTTTTTAAGTGCTTTACTCCACAGTCTAACTTGAAAGCTAAATCTCTAGGAAGCAGCCTTTTGGAGTTTCGTTTGATGTTTGAAAAGACATAGAGAATGGATAAAAGTGGTTTTGTCAGCTCTGCACAGGATGGCCACAGCTTCTGTCTTTAAAACACGAGGAATATTTCCAATTGATCATTCCCTTACAAGCACAACTGAGAGATTCAGCTGCTCCTGCTGTGCTGAATGGGCTTTAATGGAGAACTGCCATCAAAAGAGATCCAATGGAATATGGAAGAGGGGGTTTTGTTAGTAAATAACAGTGTGTTAAAAATTAAGGTTGATTAGTTGTAGAAAAGGGCAAAGTGAAGAATCCATTTAGAAGTTTTAAGTAACTTAAAAGCTTAAGCCCCATTTGCAGAAGTCACCTGGGCAACTGGGAACCTCTCCTGACCAAAACCGCTTCCACTTCTTGTATTCAGAATTTAAGTTCCATTTACATTCAAATTGCCTTCCATTTGAATATTCTTGTCTGCATTAAGCATATTGTAACATATGCTTGTTGGGTTTTTTTTTTAATACAATGCTTCAAAGAAAAGGACAAGTTCACAGGAGAAAGAAATGCCACATAATAATAACTGTACCACCAGTAATAACAGCAGATTGCAGCATCTACAAAAATATCTTTAAAATACTGTGAACACAGAAATTCTTTTGTATAACTACAAAATCTACTGTTTTTCTTACCTCTCAAATGCAATCCCTGTGAGATGTTCCTAATGTTACAGGATTCAGCTTCACTTTACTGAGCAATTCTCATTACTTAAGAAGCCTGAAAACTTGGGCAGTCTCTGCTGCAACGTTGAAAATGTCTCTCCTCTGTTCTCTGTACCAGAATACTAATGCAGGGGGTGATGTGGCTGAAAAGCACAGCTAGACAAAAAATATTCCAAAGGAGAAAGGAAAAAAAAAAAAGCCTGGCTATCAGAAAATGCTGATTCAGCAGTTAAAGTACTTCAAGGAAAGGTGTGCTTTGTCCACACAACCAACAAAAAACCATGGAAAAGCTTTTTTCCTGCCCCTCACAAAGTCAAAATGCTTTGTCTGATGACAGCACAAGACATCAGAAACAATAAAACGTGTATGGGGGAGGGGGGGGAAGAAGGAATAGCCCTGCCAGGGGAAAGAAAACTCATTTTGCTGGCAATTCTAATGCTGCAGTTGAGACAGCCACAACACGCAGAATAAAACCCTACACTACCACAAGGCTCCAAGCATCATCACTTTCCTGCTCTTCAGTCCAGCTTTTATACCCTTCAGCTGCCATGCCTTGCACCTGTGTGCCCCCTGCAGCCTTTTGTGATTGGTCAGGGCATTTTGGCACTCCAGATCTCATTACCTTCAACGCTGCTCACCTGTCCTGCACAGCTGTGGACCACTGGGGATGAGGCTTGGCCACAGTTACCACAAACTGTGTGCCTACATCTTAAAATCCACCTGCTTGTTCCATGCCAAAACAAAAAATGATTCAAAACACAAGGAGCACAAAAATTCCAGCCAGTTGTGCTGGTAACTGATGGTCACAACAGTTTATTCCCCCAGAGCAGCTGATCTTTTGCTGTATAAACATGACTTCAACCTATCCTAGTGTTTGGAAACATTCACAAATGCCTTTCTGTATCCAACCACTGCTTGGAACCAGATATCACTGCTTGCTAAGCGGCTCGTGTGTGATGCTGAGGAAACCATGAGAAAACTGAGATGTAGAGCTCTTATCCAGAAACCTGATACAAAATTCATTTACAGCTGTGGAGTGCTGAGCCTGCCCAACCAAAGACTTGATACAACAGTGTTATCACTCCGGGATATATTTAGATGTACCATGGATTCCTCTAAGACAGTAAGAAGCTACAATACAGTAACTTAAAATCAGATTAAAATCATGGAATGGTTTGGGTTGGAAGGGACCTTAAAGACCATTTTGTTCCACCCCCCTGCCATGGGCAGGGATACCTTCCACTATCCCAGGCTGCTCCAGCCCCATCCAGCCTGGCCTTGGACAGTTCCAAGGATCCAGGGACAGCCACAGCTTCTCTGGGCACCCTGTGCCAGGGCCTGCCCACCCTCACAGGGACAAATTTCTCTGTATTTCTAACCCAAATTTCCCCTCTTTCAGTTTGACCCCATCACTTGTTGTCCTGCCACTACAGTTCCTGATGAAGAATCCCACTCTGGATTTCCTGCAGATACTGGAAGGTGCTGAGAGGTCTCCGCACAACCTTCTCCACTCCAGACTGAACAGCCCAGCTTTCTCAACCTGGCTCCATGGGGAAGATGCTCTGCCCTCCTCAGCAACTTCTTGGCCCTCCTCTGGACTTGCTCCAACAGTTCCATGTCCTCCTTATACTGGGGGCACCAGAACTTATAATGGTGTTAACTTACTTATCAACCACTTTTTTTATACAGGGCAAAGCCTGGCTTCTGGTCTTTGTTGTCACTTCAACTTTTTCTTACTGTAGCCTTAAAAAATCCTGTCTTTTTCACTTTCCAACACTGCTCCAGGCAGGCTGGACTCAGCGGCAGCTTGCTCCCAGTCAGGTTCAGGTGTTGTTGATCCAGCTGGAGGATCTCACCCAGCTCCAGTACTGGAGCTCCAGAGAGGAAGGAGAGGCTCAGCTGCTCCTGCTCCCTGCAGCAGCCTGCTGCCATGGAAAGCTGTGCCTCGGCAATGTTTTCAGAGCACTTAGTCCTAACAAATGTAACAAACGTAGTATTTATACAAAATCAACAAGTTTATCTCAGTCAGGAGTAGCTCCCACCCTCCTGTGAAATACACATTTCTTTCTGTAACTTTCATCTTCCCTTCCCATTCTGGTCTTTTTCCTATCTCCTTCTTGCATCTTACCTAAAGCAGCTCTAAAGGGAACAATTCCCACAGACCTGAGCCACAAAACCTCCCATCAAGTTATGTCCTAAGCATGCCACTCTAATTACTAACAGGTTAGTGCTGCTGCTCTTTATTTCTGCACGTTGCCCTTCTCATTTCCAACTGCATGTTGTATTATTTGTTTATTTCTTCTTCCCTGTGAGTGAGGCACAGGGTGCTCAGAGAAGCTGTGGCTGCCCCTGGATCCCTGGGAGTGTCCAGGTGCTTGGAACAGCCTGGGATAGTGAAGGTGTCCCTGCCCATGACAGGGGAGTAGGACTGGATGATCTTAAAGGTCTCTTTCAACCCAAACCATTCTGTGATTTTGTGATTATTTCTGTATAGCTGTCCTTCATCTTTCCATGACCATTTGATATTATATCTAAAGTGTTCCCCTGATTTATACACCTATGAACAAACTGTGGAGCAAGTAAATAATGAGTTCAGTTTTCTTTAGCCAAGCCTTTGAATATGCTGTATTAAAAGCAAAGCCTACTCACCTAAAATGTAATAAAACGTCTTTCTGTCACTGCAGACAGAAAAAAAAAAATAAACTCATGCTGGTGTGTTCAGACAGCATGTAATACCTGCAAGGCATTGCCATAACTACTACAATTTGGCCACAAAACAGATTTCAGTAAATACTCTGGTTATAATTCATATGTAACAAGAAGGAAAGTGTTAAGGGATGAAAAATTCATACTTTTTGAAACAGTAGGTGTAAAAAACTAATAGGTGAGGATGAAGACATTTCTTAGCAGCAGGAAAAATGCAGGGGGGAACTAGAGCAACAAAAGAAATCTCAGCTGTCACACAGGTGTGGTGCTAAACAGGGACTCTGAGCTGCACCAATAGTGCAAAAGGGCAGATACACTCAAAAAGTAATTCTGCATGTGCAAAGAAGTTGATGATTTGCTGGTACCTCATGAGAATATTAATTACTTCTTGATCCCACTGCAAATACAACATTAAAACAGCATTACTTTCAGTAAATGTTTTCGGTCAGCAGGACCAAATATCACCATGGAGAAGCACTCTCAGAAGTGTCCAAGGGGTTCTCTGTCCTACCAGCATGGATTTTTAGAAATTCTGAAGATCCTGGGGTAATTCCAGCAGTCTGAATGAGCACTTACATTCCAACCATGCTCTAGGAATACCCAGTGAGACAGTGGGTGTAACCATAGGAAGGTGAGAACCATGGCAGCTCTGAACAAAACAATAATTCAAGAGAAATTATATGGGACTCAACTGATACCTCAGAGCTCTGTAACAAATAATAGGAAGTAAAATAAGGAAAGCTGACTTTCTAAAATGATTGTGGTTTAATTCCTTGATACGACTGATACTTCCAACTGGCAGAAATATCTGTCTGCATGTATAAACTTCTCTGGCACTTGGTGCAGTGCTCTGTGAAAGCCTGACAACCAAACAGAACCAATTAAACTGGTCAAGAACTGGTTAAGTGACATCTCAAAAACAAAACAGCTTTTGAGAAGAGCTCATCACAACATAACTCAGATTAACATGGACCTCCCCAAAGGTGGAGCCACTACCACGAAACACCTTTTCAATTATTTTAAAGTCTAAACCATAATTTGCACAAGTATAAGTTGATAGAGTGCTACATAACTGAGATAAATCAGTTCCAAAAAGCCATCAGGAGTGTTGGGTAAAATCAATCAATGCTAGAAAACAAAATGTTATTTAAAAAGCCACGCACAAAGTTATGAAGCTGCAATCAGGAAAACACATGCCAGTCTAGGGAATGATGAACTCTTGTGGAAAGAAACAGTCCTGCAAAGGGTTTGCCACAGTGAGAGTACCCAGAGAAAAGGAGATCAAAATGCAGGGCTGCAAATGCAGGTTTAACATGTAAATGTGATGCAGAAGCAGGAGAGTAACACCACAGAGGTAATATTAAAACGCATAAAACACTCCTGAGACAAGGCTCTGGCGTGCTGCATCCAGCTCACGTTTTCATAAAAATGCTGAAAAAGTGGATTTGGAAAAAACAATCTCCAGAAACTGAGTTGTGAGGAAAATGCATGCAGTGACAAATGTAAAGAATTTCAGTTCACTTGGTTTTTCAAGTAGGAAAGAGAGGGAATACTAGGTTACAGCAGATAAATACTTCCATGGTAAGAAAATACTTTGAGTTCTTTAGCACAGTGGAGAAGGGCACATCACTAACCAGTGACTAGAAGCTGAAGCCAAGTAACTTAATAAACAGCAGATTCTCTATCTCTTACTGTCTTCCAATCAAAATTCCAATTTTTCTGGAAAATACGTTTCAGCCAAATGCACGTTATTGCATTCAAGAGTAACTGGAGGAAATCCAACTGACTGCAACAGTCAGGGGTCAGAGCAGGAGATCTAATTGCTTCCTTTGGCTTTCAAGCCTCAGCCTACAAATACTCTTGGTTTTCAGTGCTTCAAAGGCATTTCAGTAGTACCATGCATGCTCAACATTAATATTAAAAGAGCTCTCAGAAAATCTGCATGAATTACAGTTGTATTTCCATGTAAGGGCTCGAGTGACACTGGAGCTTTCCTGTTGAGGCTCCTGTCACCAGCAGAGCCCATTAATGGAATTACAGCTACCTCGTACCCAGCTGAGGTGGTATTTCTGTAAACAAGCATTTACACAATTGAGTGCAGAACTTCACCCTTCACGTCAGTACTACTTCTCCTCTAGAAAGACTCCTGTTTGACCTGGAGTATGAAAAGGCTGATACAACGCATTGTATCAATGACAGGCACTACAGGTAAAAAAGGAAAGCCAGCAGCATTGTAATAGCCACAAAGCCAGGAAAATCTGGTGTTTGCATCAGCAGCACCGTTTGAGCCTGCCCGTTTATGCTCCTCACCTACCTGGCACTCCAAAACACACACAGCACTGATGGCAGTCTTGACAAGTCCAACATTTTTCAGGAATACATGCCAAGGTAATGTATAACATACAGGTTAAATACCCAGGCTCACAGAGTTGTGCTGTAGCATCGGCTGCTGTGGGATCTGTGGATTTCTAAAACAACTGGGGGTTGAAACGTTTCTATCCTGGTGAAGTATGAACTAACTTCAAATTCAGCAAACATTAGTTTGAAAAGGCTGGAATTGTCCGAAGCACGCTTGCAACCAGATAAATGCTCCACGGGAAAGACTGACAACACACCAAGTGACAGAGCATCACCTTTGGAAGAGCCCAGGCATCACACGCAACCAGCCAGACACGAGGGAGGGCATTCACCCCTCCAACCTCCAGAGAAGGAAGCGCCTGCCACCTCACACTACAGCCCGCTGTGAATTTGTATAAAAGTTTCTTTCCCGAAGCCCTGGCACACGGATGTCCCGCCGAGCATCCCCAACGCCACCTCCAGCTGGGCACGGCAGCCAGAAAAGCCTAGCAGCTCCCCACCACCACCACGGCCGAGCAAAACTTCTGCCACTCCAAGGAGCCCTACAAGGAGCCATTTGGCTGCCGTCGCCTTCCAGCCAACATCCCCACGGCTCCTCGCCATGCCCGGCGCTCCACGCAAAGACAAAGCCACGCTTTAAACTTTCGCTCCTCGCCACCGGAGCAGATCCTCTGCTGGGAGCTGGCACCTCTCGGGCTGGGCGCTGGCTGGGACGTGCAGCGGGTGGCCGGGAAGGTCTCAGAGCCTGCCAGAGGCCTAGAGGGAAGGGATGGAGGAGGTGCCCGCAGCCCCCTCCCCACCGCCCAGCCCCGCTCCCCGCGACCCTTCCCCGCCGCTCCCGGCTCGCACAATCCGAGCAGCAGCCGCTGCAAATCACGGGGACGCACAGAGCGATGGATAAAAGGAGCCTCGAACGCCTGAAGAAGGGAGAATAATTTCAAACAATACCCCAGAAAAAGAAAAAAATACTTAAGATAATACGGAGCCAGGTTTCACCTCGAAGTGATGGCGGGTAAATAGATGAATAAGTGAAACAACACACCTTTGACCCTCTCTTTTCTTCCCTAAATATAATCCCCGTCTTCCCATAATACACACACCACAAAATGACCATTAATTCAGATCCATTCTTTACAGGAGGGGGGATTATCTGTGTGACCGACTCTGTCTCTTTGCCTCTCCCGGTCTTTCACTGCGCGAGAATTGAAATTGCATTAAAAAAAAAAAAGAAAAGGA
>VXAX01005976.1:389806-449526 GCA_013399835.1 Leptocoma aspasia
GCGGGCACGGCTGCGGCAGGTGGGGGGCTGAGAGCGGGGCGCGGGCGCTGCGGGACCGGGGGACGCGGCCCCGGTGCGGGCGGTGCGGAGCGGGAGGCGGAGGGGCGGCGGGAGGCACGGGAGTGATGGAGAGGGGCTGTTTACGAGAGCGGGTTGTGACAGCACAAGGGGAACGGGCTCACACTGAAAGAAAGCGCGTTTGGATTAGATAATGGGAAGAAATTCCTCCGTGTGAGGGCGGTGAGGCCCTGGCACAGATTGCCCAGGGTAGCTGTGGCTGCCCCATCCCTGGAAGTGCCCAAGGGCAGGTTGGACGGGCTTGGAGCGACCTGGGATAGCGGGAGGTGTCCCTGCCCATGGCAGGGGATGGAACGAGATGGGCTTCGGGGTGCCCTAGCAGCCCGAACCATTCCGTGATTGCCTGAAGGCAGTGGCGGCAGCGGGGGCTCTCCCAGCACCGCCGGGTGGCCCAGGGCCAGCGCTGGGAGCTGTGGCCGCAGGGCTGGAGCACCGAGCTGGAGGCGGTCTCTGGGTGCGCTCCCATGATGGTCCCGTGCGCTGCCTCGGTGCCTGGCAGGGGGAACATCGGTGCGGTATGGATGTACCGTCAGGACTGACCGCAGGAGCCTCAGTTCTCCTGTTCTCTTAAGCTACAGAAACTCCGTGTGTGTCTTTCTCCCTTGGGTGTTCGGCTGCCCTACCTGACAGGAGGGTGTAGCCGGGCGGGGGTCGGGCTCTGCTCGCAGGGAGCAGCGACAGGATGACAGGTCACGGCGTTAAGCTGCTCCAGGGGACGTTCAGGTTGGACATTAGGAGAGATTTCCTCACAGAAAGGATGATTAGGCATTGGGATGGGCTGTCCAGGGAAGTGGTGGAGTCACCGTCCCTGGAGGTGTTTAAGCAAAGACTGGACATGGCACTCGGTGGTGTTGGGTCATTGGTTGGACTCGACAGTCTCGGAGGTCTTTTCCATCCTAATTGATTCTGTGATTTGCTGATTCCGTGCACCAAATACCAGGGTTTGGTCCTCTCTGCAAAGCCTTGCACTTTCATTTCCCCCTTACTTCAACTGCTCATCTTACCAACCTTATTTCTTTTTTTTTTCACTACGCTGGCAGCACCTTCTGCTGTCTCTTTTGGACAGAACGTGCTGCCACCATCCTGCTCCAAAAGCGCTGAGCCCGAAGCCCCGGTGGTGGAGGATCCCTGTGGAGCGTGGGTGTCACCAAGGGATTTTGCCATTCCCATGCAGTGCGAATCCCACTGAAGTGCTGTTGTTCCAGGCATCCTTTGCACCTCTTGTGGCATCCATCTGCTTCCCTGGCTTCTATGTAAACTCACAGGCAACAAGGAGGGGAGGGGGAGGAATCCCCCCACGCTTTTACCTTTGCTTGACAGTTTTAGGCTTGCAGGGATCTTGCCAAAACAATTTCCCTGCCTCAGCCTGTATGGGAATGATCTTAGTGGTACAGGTGCCTGTTAGGCCTCAAGTAGAGGCAGCAGTTTCCAGTCTTTTTCTTCTCTCTTCCTATATATAAAAATATAGTCAGGATCTATATTCATGCTTACACGGAATAAATGAGGAACAGAGCTGCATAGGATTGAAGCTGGGGGAAAAAAATTCTTAGGCAAGAACTCCTTTAATTATGAATTTAAATGTGACCAGATGCTTCATGGCACATACTTGGTGCAGCCATGTAGCTGGAAGTAGTCACAGTTAGTAGTCTACAGAAATACTTTGAATTATTTTAACCTCACAGTGTCAGGTGTGAACAGAGACCATGCTAGGCTGACCTCCCCTTTATGATGAAATGCAAATTCTTGGTACAAGGCAAACTGGGGATTTAGTTTCTGTCTTTAATAGGCTTCCAGGGGGCACCAAATTCCTTTTCTAGGTACTGTTATTGTCCTTCCCACCCTGTTAAATGGAGCCATGTGATGTTAGGAAACCCAGTTTCCAACCTGTCTCAGTTACCTACAGACCTCCTGTTTCTTGTCTATATTTTTGTAATTTGTATTTTTGGATTGCTGGCTCTTCTAGGTAGGGGCAGTGCCTTCCTTTTGAACTGGCTGGTGTGTTGTGAATATTAACGGCAACAAGGAATGTTCCCAAACAGAACATGGTAAATTACCTACTGCTTTATCACCGTTCACTTTGCTAATTGAATGTCAGCTAAATGTTCCTCCAGGCATCTGACTGAAATGAGCATGAGCTATAGTGTACGTGTAAGACCACAAATAATAAATAAGCATGATTATGAAAAATAGTATTTTTCCCCTTCACCAGTAGCAAGTCTTCAAGTGCATCTCTGTAAATTTGAACCTGAGGAGTCATTCAGCTGGTTTCGTATGTTTTTGTTTAAAGTGTGTCAATTTCAGAAATACACACTTTGGTTTAAAGTGTGTCAATTTCAGAAATACGTGAGGTTATTTACCTAGTCCAGATTACTTTTATCTGAGACAGAAGACATGGATTGCTGGACTGTTGCTAAGAGATCTCCCAGAATGCCATGAAGAAATCTGAAGATCTGGAAGAGCTGTATGAACTTACTTTTTTCATGGTCCTGAAAGAAAGCTCTGTCATTTCTTTCTTTCCTTTAGGTTATTAACTGATTTCTGAAGTCACCCTTATTTTTATCACTGTCTCAAAGAAAAGGATGAAAACTGAATTTGTTACCACTGTTTACTAAAAACTGAGATAAGCTGCTAAGCTGCTCAGCAAGTGAATGTAGCTCACACCAGCCAAGGGAGGCCAGCTGACACCTCTAAACAAATGCTTTTAACTCCATGAAATGTCCCACTGCCAACATCCAGCTACAGAGAGAGAAGAAACATCACCAAACCAGTGGAAATATTGGGCACTTGGATTAGCAAGACAGACAAAAGAACTGTTCTGCTTAAGGGAAATACGCATGGATGTTTTTGTTGTGTTTTTTTTTTTAGTTCTGTGTCAGCTGTGGAACTGTCTGTCACGATCCAGAACCCAGTTATTAAGTGGGTTTTGTGCAGGATGAACCCTCTGGCTGTGCCCATTCACCTCATACAGGTGGAGCAGTCCTTAGCTATGGAAAAGGCCATCAGGGAAGGGGTGGGACTGTTGTTGAGGGACACCAATGCAGAACCTGGCTGTGTAAGGACAGACAGGGTGACCAACCAGCAGGAGGATGCACAGGAGAATTCAGGCTGTCTCTGGGGACACTTCACAAGATTTACATGGCAGGATGAGCATTTAGGTTCTGTGAGCGCATTCCTCTTGGAAGAACTCAACACTCTGTGGTCCCTGTGATGTTGCATGAACATATTATAAGTTTCTCTGCATGCAAGCTTGCAGAAAATTCTTCCCATGGGAAAGCATCTTTTTACTGTCTTTTACTCTGTAGAAGTTTCTATAAACAACATCTCTGAGTTGTGTTTCAAGGACACAGATGGGTTTCTCTGCCTGTCTCCTGATAATAGGAGATGGAGGTTTTTCTTCCTTTCAGCCTATGAGGTGAAAAGTTGTTATCTCTGATTGTGTGAGCTATTCTGGCATTCCTGGGACGGAGCTGGAAGCAGGAGCTTGGGATGCTCTGGGCTGGGCAGATAATAGCCCAAATCCTTTGTATCATGGAGTCATGTTAATAAATCATATTTAGCCTTCTGATATTATTGTCAAGAGTTCTTTGTCAATGTACGGACCACAGCAATAAGGGATAACAAGGAAAGGAAATCAAGGAGGGGGTTAAGTTTCTCTGCTCCAGGAGCTCTTCGGGATTGTGTAAAGCCACAATTCCCAAAGCATACTTGGGGAATTGTGGCTTTACAGGCAGATTGTTGGTTCCAAGGGTATCCCACAGCAAATTTCAGCACACAGCAGTCCTGGTTTTCAAATGTTAATCTATAGTTTGATGATACCCAGGCAGATCTGAACTTGACTTTCTGAATCATCTTTTAAACTTTTTTCTTTAGAAAGGAGGAACCTTGACATGATGTAGTGTAGTATAAATAATTTCCTTCTGTGTACCATTAGAATCCAGCAAATACAGATTTTCTCCATAAAATTACACATGGCATGTTCTCTGACAAAATTACTTTGATAAAGGGGATAACAATCTAAAACTTTTATCTTTTCCAGCATACCAGAAGAATTTACATTGAGGATAGATCTAAAATTAAACTGAGCATGTTTATAAATATAATCACAGTATCATTTCTTCATGCTAATTCTAGCTTTTTTGTCTTTTTTCTTTTCTTTTTAATGTAGCAATCAGTTTATCACTTTTTCCCCTCACATTTGGCTTGCCTGGACATTTGGCTTTTGCTATAATACCTGTCAAATAATTAATCTCTTTTTTTCCTCTGTTTTCTTGTATTTTCCTTGCATCTAAGTACTGTACAATACCAGCTTCTTCAGTTAGACTTAATATTTGACATGTTTTCAGTTTTACAATAGCTCAGTCTGCTTCTTGAAGTATTACAAACTGTGGTTTTATGTCTACATCTCGCTCTTGTGAGAATACCACAGCAGGAATTACCCCCCTTTCCCCAGCAGAAAGTCTCAGCATTGTGTCTGTGTACACACAAAAAAAAAAACTCTCCTCACCTTTTACTCATCTTTTCTGTTGTAGAACTTTCTTCTACACCTAGAGAGGTCATTGCTGAAAACCATTTTGATTGTTTGCCTCGAGAACATGAACTTTTTTGAGTTCTTACATTTTCTGTTATTATCTCAATACCTGTGTGTCTAAATGGGCTTTCTTCACCTGATCCTGAATGCCTGTTCCTATTTGTACAGCATTTGTGCTTTAGTGAAAAAGAGAATTTTGGAGAGCAGGGAAGCTAGGACTAGTGAGGGTCTTTAAGGAAAATAATAACTTAACTAATATCAAGTGAGAGAAATTGAGGAGGATCCATCTCATAGGCAATTCAAACAGACTTTGAAAGCTGCAGGTGGAATTTGGAACATTTTAAGCTTCTTTTAGGCCCAGTGATCTTTAAAGACACACCAACTTGTTGCTTTAATGTAGATTGTTGGCTACCTGTGCCGAAGGGAGGTTGTCAGCAGCTCTCAGAAGATCTTTCAGTGCCTTGTATAATAAGACATTTCCTTTTGGACTTGACTGAGTGCGCATAAATATCCAGGGATTGACTGACATCAGTCCCTGTCCCTGAACACGTTTGGCTATCTGTATTTCGGTTTGGGTGTGTCATTTTTGACACGTTTACTTGAGCCCTGTATTGCTCAAGTAAATGTGTCAAAGACATTTCCTGCTTCTCCTGTGCGGTGAGACACTTCTGTGCTGGGTGTTCCCTGAGCAGCTCAGTGAAGCCCTCCCAGCCTGCAGGATATTTAAATTGGATATTATGGAGAGTCACTTGCAAGGTGGGCTGTGACACAGAGGGCCCTGCCCCCGTCTCTGGCTCAGAAGAATGCCAGGCAGAGCCTCCAGGGACTTGCCCTGCCTCAGAGCCCTGGAGGGACTTGCAGGCCAGCAGCAGATGCAGTTGGTTTGGAAAAACCCACAGGGGGTCTGTCTGTCCACCTTTTAATGCCAGAGAGGATGGGGCAGATACCTTCACTGCTTTCAAAAAGCTGAATTTAAGAATTCAGAAGAAACACAAAGAATACACCTGCTCTTTGCTGGTGTTGGGCTTAGATCAATGCCCACCATAACAGGCTCTTAAAAGGCCTTTTCCTTAAATAGTTTCTTCTCAAAACCAGGTTTTAAATTTTGTTAAAATTTTCCTTTAAACTTCAATTGATGCCACCAGTTATCGGGGGGTTGTGTGTTTGTGGAGACCATTTCTCAGCCTTCAATTGCAAGGACACTTTGCAGTAGATTCATTGGGTCACTGTACTTCGAAGGGGGATAGAGAAAGAAGGGTTTTTAAAAGTTTTGAATATATTCAGGGAATGTGATATAAATTTTGGAATGTTCAGTTCAAATGCCATAACTTCTTTTTCTCACATTTATGAAATGAATGTGTTTCTGTCTCAAAGGCTGAGACTCAGGAAAATGTATCCTCTCTGCTCTTTTTGAATAACTGACTTCTTTAAAGCTGCCTCCATTTCTCTACCTCAAAGCTTCCTTAATTGTACGTATATCAGAAAAAAATTAATTTTGTCTCTCCTCAGAGCTCTTCTTTCCTACAAACCCCTTGTTCAGACAAGCAGCTCAGAGGCAAAGAGTGCTGCTTCCCACGTTGACCGCCACCTCGGAGCTGTTTGTCTCCCATCTGTTGTTTGTAAACACTTCGTGCCTTGTGCTGCTGATGTTGTTAGCTCCTTGGAAAACAAGTTCTATTTTCTTGTGTTTGCACACTGCATCAAAACAACAGGAAATCTGGCCATGACTGGGAAGCCCACGCAACGCCAGAATGGTTTTTCCTTGCTGGGGATGTCAGTTGAGGAAACTTGTCAGAGGTAAACAATGATGATGCAAGCTGGAATTCAGCGTGGTTCATCTCTGCACAGAATTTGTGTTCAGGGAGTCTTGTCCAGTGGGGAGAGTATTGCTGTGGTTCTTGTGTTAATAAAGGACTCTTGACAATAATATTAGAAGGCTAAATGTGATTTATTAAAATGACTCCATAGTTCAAAGGATTTGGGCTATAATGTGCCCAGGTACAGAGCTGAGATGCTTACTTCTTCATGCCCTGTACAAGAATGCTAGAATGCTTACAATATCAGAGATAACAACGTTTCACCTCATAGGTAGAAAGAAAGAAACCTCTTTCTCTCACTATCAGGAGACAGGCAGAGAAATCTAAATGTCCTTGAAACACAAACCAGAGATTTTGTTTACAGAAACTTCTACAGAGTAAAAGACAGTAAAAAGAATGCTTTCCCATGGGAAGATTTTTCTACAGGCTTACACACAGAGAAACTCATAATATGTTCTTACAACAGGAGAGCAAGGAGAAGGAGACACCAGAGGAGGAGGGAACTGGGCTGGGTGGGTGAGAGAAGGGACAGGAGGTGGCAGAGGAACGAGGCAGAAGGTGCACAGATTAAGAACTGCAGGATGTATTTTTGGCTCATGCCTTTGCAGAACTTGTTAAAAGTTGTCTTCTGGAACTTCTCTGTCCCTAGAATCCCTTTCTTTTCCCAGCCAAAGAAAAGCATAGGGAGAAGGATTAATATCCAGATCTTAATTTAACTGTCACAAAATAAGATTGACTTCAGAATTGTCAGCCTGAGGAGCAGAAGGGTTTCTGTGCTGCCACAGCTGCACATCCAGTTCAGGAAGTATTCTGCTCTTGAAGAAAACAGCCAGAGGATTTGCTTCACTTCAGGGAAGTTACTGCCCTCAAACCTTCTGCTTTTTAGATTACATTCCATTATCCATTATTTTATGTCCTTTCTACTCATAGATGGGATGGAAAGCTGTCCCATACTTGCTCATCAGTGAAAATTGCTGAATTCCTCAGTATCCCAGTACTGTTCTTCAAAGCCCTGAGTACTGGGCTAAATTTTGATCCTTTCTCAGGCCTTAGTATACAAACTCCTGTTGCCTTTATGAGATTCACAGAGGGCAGAACATGACAGAGATTATTTATATCTGATGTATCTGATATATCAGATATAAATATATCATGTTGGTAGTCTAGAGGTAAGTAGGTATAGAACAGGAAACTTGGGTTTAGAAACTTTTCTTCTTGTTAATAGTTTCTGGTTTGCTCTACATTAATGATTCCCTGTGCTTAATCAAGGGTTAAAGCAGATGGTTGTGATACATTGTTTCCTAATGAGAAGAAATACAATCAAATATATTTTCTATCTTTTGAGCACAAAGCAGTGACCAAGATTTGTTTTACTTACAATAATGTTTACAGGAATTATTTCCCATGTCTTAAAGAATGTAAACTTTCTAATTCCTTTTTTTTTTTTCCTCTTGACAGAAGCGCAAGACAATGCATCTATCCAGTAACTCCTGTAAAAATGCACAAGAGACTTTGAACTAAAACATGGCCTGAAGAAAGTTAATGAAGTTGTTAATAGTCTGTGTCACAAATGAGAAGACTGTGGATGATTCTGGTTTTCTCCTTCAGGCCTTGATGAGTCATGAAAATGATAGAAAGCTAATTTTTTTAATGGAGCAGGCTCTGTAAGTAAAAGAATAGGAAGAATCAAGAAAAAAAACCCTGAAATACAGACATCTGATGACAAGAGCTACTATTGGTGCTGACCAGTGTGTTGTAAGCTGGAATTTTCTTGAATCTTAATGGATGTTTTGACCTAATTTACAGAGTCTGCCTTGTTAATTAACTTTTTTAGAAAGGCCAAACCCTTTTTTCTGCTAAAGGTCTTGTACTTCAACGAATAAATCTTTTCTCATCTACAGAACAATACAGCAACATAAAATTGAGGTGCTTTTCATTCTGAACATATTAATAGATCATGAGCAATGTGCCCGGAGTATTTCACACCCCTGTCCTCATTAAATAATTCCTTTTTGTGTTTGTGTGGGTGAATGATCCCAGGGTTATGCAGTTATCCAGCAGCAGGCTCATCCACTGGAGCCTGGATGGAATTTCACACAGAAGGAAAATGACATTCCAAAAACCCACGTGGACCTGATAATTGTGAGAGAGGTGTGAGAAGAAGGTTGCTCCTTGTAAATAAAGGGTGCCACATTTAGACAAAACCCTTGATTTCAGTATCAGAAATGCTGTGAACAATTTCAGGTGAATTATGCAGCTTTATTGCTTCTGAAAATGGTTGCACCTCTTGGTCAGTCAGGTCAAGTGGTGCCCAAGGGCTCACAGGCCTTACATAGAGCACACCTCAAATGGGAATGGCACTGCAGGAATATTGGCATTTTCTAATCATTCTTCTATCTGAGTAACAGCTGAATTAACTGCCCCTTAAAAAAAAAAAAAATAAAGAAAGGAAACAGAAAATGCTTTTTCATTAAATTGGTGAACCTGCTCAGAAATATTGAAGGGACACACAGCAAACTAGAGTGATCACAGGACTTGCAATAATGTGTTGTGGGGGATAAAAACTACCACTATCCTAATTGGGGAATTTCTCTGGCAGGAAATTAGGATCCATTGATCCATTCCACTTCATGATTTCTTCATGCAAACTACATAAAATATTTTATAAAACCTGAGCGGTTTCCAGAGTTTTGGCAATTTAAAGCAAAACATGTTGCTGTGACAGTTCTTACAAATCTTTTAGCTTCGTTTTGTATTATAAATACATCATAATGAAGCCATTTCTGGCCAAACAAAAATTTTCCAGGTTTTTTTTAAATATTTCTTACTTGCCAAAGTAAAGATGAAGGCTAATTTCAAATGCTGTAACTTAGATCTGCATAAGCATAAACCCACAAGGACGTAGCTCTTATAAATAAGTAATGTCATTAGATACAGTATTCTTAGTTTAATTGACTTTGTTTGCTGCTCTGTATAACAGTGATTGAAAAATAAAAGACATTTAACATTGGTGAAACCTTTTCTAGTGGTTTCTGAACTGGAAGTCAACAAGCACAAGCCATTGCCAGAAAATGTTACGGGTTTTGGGGTTTATTTCAGTAGTAAAATGCTAAGTGAAATCTAAGTGGATACAGGGAATTGCATCTAGTCCTTTGGAAATAGGAATCAGGTGAAATTTCAAAGGCAAAGACATAAAAATAGCACAGATTTATCATGCAGACATCATTGATGAAACCTCACATAAGGAACTCATTTCATTTTCTGCAGGTGGACCACTGTAAGTAAAAAAAGTGTCTTTTTATGGGGGATATTTACCAAGTTGGCAGTTGAGTCTTCTCCTTCAGAGGTATTGAAAGGACTGGGTATTTTCAGATTTGGGATTTTTTTACATCAGAAGAAAAGATGTTTAAGTTGGAGAAGGAGTTGCCAAAGATAGAATTCATTTCTGTGAGGCAATAAAGTTGCTGAATTACAGTTAAAGCAATTTCTTAAATTTAAATTCATATATATGTCTCCCTTAAATTCACCCAGATGTGTCCTATACATGAGTTAAGATGGGTTTAATCACAGATTATCAACTGGTGGTATCTCCTCAGAGGGGCTGACATCTGTGTTGCTTTGTGCTGTGGGCTCTCAAAAAGTGATTCAAGAACTACAACATGGCAGAAATAAATAGCTGAATTTTGTCAGGAAACTGGAAATCATTTGATTAGTGGCAGTTTATTTTCTGGTGATGTGAAGTTGCTGAGAAAGAAGGAAAAGGGAATATCCCAAAGCAAGAAACAAGAGAAGCAGAAACCACACTGAAATAAAAGCAACGGAGGGTAGAATATTCTGAAAAAGCATCTGGAAAAAGCTGATTTAAGATCAAGGAGATGAAGAACTGCAGGAACCAGTGGTACCTACATTTTTGCAGCACATGGTGAAAGGCTTTATGCTCAAAGAAATGGAACACAGACTTTTCTCTTGGTCTTTTCTACCCCAAGCCATGGAGCTGCCTCAGAGACATAAAGCAGATGGGAATGGAAGAGAAGGGTGGTCAATAGGACTGTGATATTACAGAGCCCTGTGAAAAATTATTTCTAATCACAAAATTTTAGGTAAAACTCCTGGTTTGTTGGTTTTTATATATTCAAGCTGTAGCTGACTTCACTCTTTCCTCCCCCTCACACACTGACATTAATACGGCTTTTGCAATTGACTTGAAGGACCAAGATACACGTATTTTATACTTTTATTTTAATGCTTCAATGTTTTTTTCCTGTTAGCAGGTTATACATGCATATGGGTTTGTGAGAGTTCGGAGTAATAGGGAGTAAAATGGAAAGTGCTCCTGGGAAATTGCTTATTTATATAAAGGCTGATGAGAAAATAAAGTGTTTTATGGAGGGCCCTGACTCTCTTAAAGGATATTAAGGACAGGGTACTTGCTGGAGCACACATTTAGGTGTGTCTGTTATTGCACTGCTTTGTGCTGGGAGTGGAAAAACAGCATTTATCAGGTGCTCTTTATTATATATTTATTTTCTCTAAATGTCAGCATGTGTTGGGAGCATACAGACTGATTCTGTGTCCAGAGGTTTCTGCTGTCACTGAGCCATCAGACAATCAGCTGGGTTCTAGACATGGAAAATACGTGTAAAACTGGGAGTCTGCTTGTGTAACACAGCTCCTTTTGAGGCCCAGCAGGTGGAAATGTACCAGTAAAAAAGACAGGAGTGCTAAGGATATCTGTAACTGCTCCACTAGGTGTGATCACTTTTGAGGGAGCAGAGTCATAGAAATCATAAGAGCAAATGACAAAATAAAGACGTTCCAGAAGATGTGGAAAGAATCAACAAAAAGCAAAATTTGCCGTTCAGTGTCTGATTTTCTGAAGGTGAGTGGCCAGTCCAGGCCATCCCACGAGGTACTCAACTCTGTGTTACTGATAATATCTCAACTTACCCAAGAGTAAGAGTTAGAGCAGTTCAAACCTGTGATTTATTTGACACTGTAAATGCTTTAAAAATCTTACTAATGATTTAAGAAAAATCAACAAAAAAAAATCTGCAAACAAGCAGAAAAAATGAGCATTATCTAAATTCAGTGTGGGTGTGGTGCCTTGACCCATTTAGAATATTAAGAAATATCTTGCATTTAAGTATTGAACATATATTTTCATTATGTATTGAGTGGCCAAAAATATCTTCAGAGCCTTTTAAGGTAATGTATAATAACATCTCTTCCCCAAAAGTGGGTCAAGGCTTACGTAGTCTGCATTTCCAACGTGGGTCCCTCTTAAAAGGAAAATCCCAACAGCACAGAAGGAGCTAACAGAGCAAAAGGGTCCAAATCCTGCATTTTGTGATATCCTTTGGCCTTGGTCTGCCTAAACCCAGAGCAACAGCCACAGGATGTGGTCTAATATATATTATGGCAAATTATCTTGAAATACTTGTCTTCAGTGCTGCAAAAGTGCAATGGTGATGATGATGATGTTGATGCTGTGTACTGGCTCCTTGCTTTGCCTCCTGATAAAAACTCCCTGTTTCCCATTAAAACAGTTAGAGGAGGTGAGAGGAGGGAGGCTCCAGGCTGCTGCCCACGGCACAGGGTGGTGTAAGAATAAAGGAATAACCTGCTCTGAATGTGACATAACAAAGCACCTAATGGGATTAGCTGGGGTGAAAAGGAGCGAGCACAAGGTGCCACAAGATCCTCTGCTTGTTCTGTTAAGACCTTAATTCTTGTGCCTGTTGTTAGTTGCAGGGAATTAAAAAGCTGTAAATTACAAGGTAATTTGATGAGTTACACCTGCATGGACATCAGATACAGGTTGAAACTGTAAATGTAAGATATTGAGCAAATAAATAATACCCTGTTATGCATCTCATATCTCCTTTCTCAGACTTTCTTTGTAATGTTCTTTCCAAACACTAAGTTTCAGGAGTGTTTTCTTAGTAGGCAAACATTCAGGTATTCCAAGACATTCTAATACACTGAGGACATTTACTTTAAATCTTTTTTTTTTGGTCTATAAGGTGACAGTGGTTATCTCTTGAAAAATTGCCTAATCTCTTCCGTGTTTTATCTCCAGGTTCCCTCTGAAAACTCTATCATTAGAAATTGTAATGAAACTCAAAAGGTGACCAGAATAGTAATTGACAGAAGACTTGGCATCTTCAAAATGGGACTTGGATGCTTAGATAAATGTGGTGGCACAGAGCTGAGCTGCCCTTCATGTGAGTTCAGAGCAGTCCTGGTAGGTGTGAGGTTATGTAATACCCCCATTAAACGTGCCTCATCTGGGAAGACGAAGGGGAACCATTTTAATGAGTCAATCTAAATTGCTGAAGTAAATGACCATAATGATAGAGACTTGGAAAATTATGTGTGCTTAGATGTGGGACTGCAGCACAGCAGAGGAGGTGCTGGCTCTGGCTGTCACACAGACCTCCTGCATGCTGGCTCAGATGTGCCTTCCGAGCCTTCTGTGCCTTTCCATTTCATCCTAGAACCACTTCAGTGTCAGGAAAAATGGAAATCAGAGATGCCATCTTCCAGTGCTAAAGGGAAAAGTGGACTGCAGACCAGCAGAGTACAGTTTCAGGCAATAAATGGTTTCCAAGCTCTTCGCTTCTCATGCCAAGCAGGTCTGGGCACTGCTTACCCTCTCCTCCTGCTCAGTGAACGAGAAGGCTCCAGCAAATGCAGTAAAATTAAGTTCCTAATTTCCACCCCTTTAAGTTAGTCTATAAAAATATCCCTCTGTTAGGAGTTGTCTTACAATCAGGTACCAACTTAAGGCACCCAAATTCTTTATTACCTCTTGCCAAATTCATCTTGGTCCTGTAAGGTCAAACACCCTTTTCCAGACAAAACCCTACACTAATGAGAATCAGAGACATCAGTTTTTTGCACCACAAATTTAAAGAGAGGGAAGAAAAACCTTTCAGCCATAGACTTTTCTGTACTAACGAGAATCAACTCAAAATTATTTAAGTATGAGAGACTAAAACAGTCAAGGTATTGCAGCTTTTCTGGGAAATCTCATTTTAATGGACCTCCATATTCAGTTAAGCTCCTCTATGAATAGCATTAAAAGACTCACCTTTCTGTGGATTTCAGTCCTATATTTTCTCTACATTCTCCTCAAAATCTTAAAGTATCTCCAGCTTTTATTGTGCCAGGTTTTTGACTCCCTCACTGCAAGAAATGAGCACATGCTACACAAAGCTTGGCTTTGCCAGTTGTCCTGCTAATACACATATGCTGTCAGACCAGCTGGCTCCTGGCAAGCAGCAGAGGTAAATGTCAGGTTCTTTCCTATCCCTTGCTATGAGGAGAGCACAAAACTGTCCCTAAACAGTGCAACCAGAGTCCACTGACTCAATTTTGTTTCAATAATCTCCAGTATAGTAAAAACTTAACAACAAAAGGGTCAGACACATAGGGGGAAAGAAAGAAGCACTTGATCTCTGATGAGAAATTTAAATTTTGTGGTTTTCATTTAAGTTTTCCGATCTTAATCCAAGTGGTGTTACATAACTGATGAACTGTCTTAAGAGCATTTTTTTCTTCTATCAATAAAAGTGTATTTATTTCTTACCAATGAGAAATGAAGGGCCATATCAACAGATGGGAGAGAGCTGTGTTACTCCATTCAAATAAGATTTGTAACTGGCACTTGCTGGTTCTGGTCTGCTCATCTGCTTGTGTGAAAGGAAAAGAAATCCTCCTACATGACTTTTGTCAGGACTATCTCATTAGGGATCAAACTGACCTCCTCCTCCACCATTCACATTTGGGAGTTTTTAGCCAGATCAGCTCCATCAGCAAAGTGAGAGGGTTGTGGAGTAGTGAGGGAATCGTGCTCTGATATTTTTGGGGGGGTCATGCACAGCTGTGGGATGAGCAAGGGTGGATGTTACTCCTGGATTGATCATGGTTCATAAACCTGGGAGAGAAAATGTGTGGAAAATGTTTGCTGTAGGAAGAAAAAAATGAGGAATGTTCTTGCTCCTGTGGACTGGCCGGGCTGGACAAAACATCCAGGATAAAAGTGGCTGTTGAGCAGCCAGTGACACCACATGAAAAGAGCTTTAGCAAGGGAACAAAAGCGACCCTGTTTTATCTTCACTGCTGATTAAAGTCTGTGACTACTGTAGCTACAAAATTATGCACATTTTAAACAAAAGCCTGCACCGTGTCACAAGCAAGAAAAACAATTCACAGGGTGCAAGACAAAGCTTTCCTCTGAGGCACTGGTGGTTAATCAGTTCCTCTCCCACATGGCTGCAGCGTCATCTGAGCTGGGGGCTCCTGCCCTGTGCCAAGCAGTTGCCATAATACAGCTGTTTAACCCTTCCCTGTGCTCAGCTGAGCCACCAGAAATACCAAGCCTGGGGCACAGAGAAGGGGTTTTAACTGATACTACCTTCAGTGAAAAATAGGTTCATCCCAAAATACCTCACCAGCCCCACACCCCCTCCAAACAGTAAAAAAAAAAAAGCAAACCCAGAAAGCCAAAGTTTTTTTTTTTTTTTTAAACAGAAAAATAATCAATGACATCCTGTTAAAGGAAGGATTTAATACAGCAAAAAGAAAAAAAATCAGTCATAGTTTTAAGCAGGTACTACATAACAGATAAGGAGGTCTGGAGAAACTCTGAAGGGGTTTGCCCAGTATTAAATGGTGATGAAACATCCATACATTCCATCCATCACTGATTATGTGAAAGAACATTTGATTTGGCAAATTACAGAGAGGCTTAACCCTTCAGCTTTTACAGAGGGGGGAAAAAAACAGGTTATACAGCCTTGAATATATTCAATTTTTCTTTTGTGTACACAGAAGCAAATTTATGTACAGCTTTTTTGTGTGTACAAGGCTGTTTCTGAACAGCTCGTCATTAAAAATACCAGTTGTTCTCCTACAATGAAGAGCTTTCAAATATACCAAGGAAATGTGTTTTATTTTAAAAAGAAAACCATTTAATTAAAGATATAAATGCAGATTCAGATCCTACATATAAAAGGCTTGAGATTTTACATTGCCAAACTCAAACTTGTTGTTAGAGCTGTAGTCCCAACTTCGATTCCAAACCATTTTGCCTTCCTAAACTTCATGCAGAACAATCCATGACACTGACCCTCAATGAATCTTTTCATTGATCCATTTCAATTTTGATCCATTTCATGTTGCTCTATCCATGTTCATTAACCCTTCAAAAAGCACCTTTCTTCACTGTGTTTCTACCAAAGCAATTAGAGGACAACATCTGGCCACAAAACCCCTGCTAGAGCAGGCAGCTACATAGTGCCACCTAATTTGGGGAGTTTTCAGTCTCATGCACAAAATAACAACAATCTGAATTTTAAGCTGTCATAGAATTGTAGAATGGTTTGGGTTGGAAGGGACCATAAAGACCAGCGAAATCGAACCCCAGGGACACCTTCCACTGTCCCAGGGTGCTCCAAGCCCCGTCCAGCCTGGCCTTGGACACTTCCAGGGATCCAGGGGCAGCCACAGCTTCTCTGGGCACCCTGTGCCAGGGCCTCCCCACCCTCACAGCCAGGAATTTCTTCCCAATATCCCATCTCTCCCTGCCCTGTGTCACTTTAAGTTATCCCACAGCCAAATCTTTGAACATGAGCCAAAAGTCAGTCCTAGCCCAGGTACCACTAATTGTGTCCCTAGAAGCTGCTTCCTTAAACCACTTCAAAGTCCAAAGTGTGACTGGTCTTTGCTCAAGCTGACATGAACCCATTCCTTGAAATTCTCTTTCAAACTTTTTGGAGTTTAGGGTATAGAGAATATTTCTCTGTAAGTTTTTAGAAGTTCTGATTTTTAAAGGAACACTGTTTATAATTTGTGTTTTAGAGGAAGTTACTAAGGTTTTTGAGTGAGTTAGAATTTATAAGTGTGTGAATTAGATAGTGGTATGTAGTAATGTAGTTTAAAAACTACATTACTACATACATAAATATCTGAATAAAGGCATGATAGAGGGGTAAGGTGGTAGCAAAGGCATTTTGGAGCCTCAGAAGAGCATCCCCTCAAAGCAATCACCAGCTCTTTTTCCACTTTTTCCACGTTCAAAGCTCAAGACGAATGTTACTTTGAGAACTTGAATCAGGGTGTAACATTGCCAAAATGCACAGCTAAGCAAGAAATGTCATTCACTCAAGCCATCACCCAAATGTTTCTAATTACACCCCTGACTAATTACATTACTGTATCCCTTTTAAGTAGTGGTTTTAAAAGTATAACCCTTGGCTTAAAATTGATTCCTTATTTTTAGGCAACTCTTCCTATCAACTTGAACCAACAGTGTTTAGTCAGGTGATAAGTTTTCACACAGAATTGCTGATTATAGTCCCAAACCTGCAAAGTGCTCTAGGATCAGAGGGGGAAGGGATAATAAAAATATTTTTAAAAATTGACTGGATCATTTCATAATTCAGCTAGGAATAATTAGTGCAGTTATTTTCTATGATATCCTAAGGATATACTGAAACTTGCTGTCCTTTGTGAGATACCAGAAAAGGACACTGCAGATCCCAACTGAAATTAGGCCAGAAATTTGAGATCATTGCTCCCCACCAGCATTTCTGCCACTGAATGGGACATTTCCATGCAGCTAGAAGTCCTGAGTCTCCAAAAGTTGTCATATAATTCAGCTGAGGAGCACTGGAGACACAGCTTATGCTGTGCCATTATCTTTTGTTTCTTAAATAATTTGGCTCTGAGGGCATGAAGAAGCCAAACATCCCTGGAAGTGTCCAAGGCCAGGTTGGACAGGGCTTGGAGCAAACTGGGATAGTGGAAGGTGTCCCTGCATGGCAGGGGGTGGAATGAGATGATTTTTAAGTTCCCTTCCAACCCAAACCATTCTTTGTTTCCATCGTAGCTTAAAATTCAGGATCATTGTTATTTTGTGGATAAGGCTGAAAACTCCTAAAATTAGGTGGCCCTTTGTAGTTGCCTGTTCTGGTGGCACAGCTACAACCAGTTCTGTTTGGTTTTCTCTCCACCCTCATCTCCCAACAGCAGCCAAGAGCAGTCAACTCAATATTCCTCAAGTAATTGCATCCTGATGGCCCAGAGGGTTTGGGAGCTATTTAAAATACACCAAACATACCAAAATCCGATTCTTCCTGTCCAAACCCTCTCCAACATTTTTCAGGCCCTTAAAGTGACACCTTAACTAATTTTTCTGATGTTCAACGTCTTGTAAAGTCCCAAACTAATGGGTACAGATAAATCCTTGAAGGAATACATCATCTCTTGCCAACATTCTTGGCAAAATTTATGCTCTTGTTAATAGTTTTGTGCTTAGACATTAAACAACTCTTAAGTGCTCCCACTTGGCTGTATAAATAAGGTTTTTGAATATTTCTGTTCAGCATATTTGTTGAGAGATACCTGACCCAGCTTTAAATCTGGAAAGGACAGGAAAGGCAGAAAATTTCCATCCTTTCCTGGCATTTGGCTTGGGCTATGAACAAAAAATCCACACTAAGGTCCAAACGTTTTTGTGGCAGGTGTTGCACAAACACTAAATGGAGGCATCGTTGCCCAGCAAACTACACATTAAGACAAAAACACTTGAAATTGGACATGAAGTCTGAATTTGCACATAAATGAACATAGTAAACTATTAAAACATTTTGTGGTCCATTTATGTCTCTGAGTATGGGCAACTTTTCTATCAAATCTTTTTGATGAAAATAAAAAGAAGCTGAATCATATCAAGCAAAATATGTGCATAATGTTTCAAAAAATAAAAAAAGGAGAAAGATGAAAAAGATCATTTCAAACTAAAAGTAGTGTTTAAAAAGTCAATTTCCTTACAGTAAAATCAGAGTTTAAGAAAGAATTTTAATTACTTTGTTTAAGGTCAAACAAATACTCTTTCAAGTCAAAATAATTTAGTATTTCTTTTCATTTTTTGCCAGGCTGACTAGAAATGAAAGTAAAATGCATTGTCACAAGAAAATATTTCAGTCCATGGACAATAACAAAAATGAAATGAGGTAATTAGGCATTTCTGTATTTTTGTTGCTGTTAATACAGGGTAGAGGTTGGAAGTAAACAAGTAGCAAATGGAAAACGTGAGTAGGTTACATGAGAAAAAAGAGCTGTAAACCAGGATTTAAAGAAAGATAAGGTAACAGATATTTGGATTTTAATATGATACTTCTACATTTGACGAGCAGTCCAAGGGACAGTGTGGAGGTCCGGGATAAATTGACAGGTGGACAGAAAAGTTTGAGAATGCTGGGAAAGGTCAGAGGCCTGATGGGTTAAAGGATCAAAATTCGGGAGCTGGGAACCGCTGGGGTGCGAGCACAAAGCCAAGGAGCCACTCCTTGCTGGAGAGGTGCACGGGAGGCTCCAGCTGAGCCATCCTCATTTGGGCAACTTTCCCCAGATTTGGGGCAACTTTCCCCAGATTTGGGGCAACTTTCCCCAGATCTGGGGCAACTTTCCCCGGATTTGGGGCTTGGGCTCTTCTCAAAAGCAGCCAGTGACAGGACAAGAGGAAACAGCCTCAGATTGGATATCAGGGAAGTTTTCTTCACCCAAAGGGTTTTCCAGCCCTGGCACAGCTGCCCAGGGCAGTGCTGGAGTCCCCATCCCTGGAGGGATTGAAAAGCCCTGTGGATGTGGCACCTCGGGACATGTCAGTGGTGGCCTCGGCAGTGCTGCATTAAGGGTTGGACTCGATGATCTTAGAGGGTTTTTCCAACCTTAATGATTCCGGATGAGAAGTTCCAATACAAAATGTCATGGATATAAACGTGCCTCATTTGTTTTCCTCAGTTTCTCATCCAGTTTTCCTGTCAAAAGCCCCAGTGGCATTAAGCCACCCTGGGTGGCACATAAGGCACAAGGTCTCAGCTCACTTTTCAAAGAAGTTCTTAATTGCCAGAGGGGAGAAAATGTTTAAAACCCTTATTTCCAGGACTGTTTCTGTGCTACCTGAAATCTACAGTGTAATCTGTAATTTCCCATTGCCACCAGGGTCACACCTATGTGGAAAAAAGCCTCGAATAAGGGACTGGTTTAGTTCCCATATTTCAGATGTTCAGAGTTTGACATTGTTTTGCTGCTCTGTGGACAAAGATTATAGTGCTCAAAAGCCACGCTCACCCCTGGATAATTTGCTTGCCTTTATTGCAGTAAATTTGTATGTTGATCTTTATTACAGTATCATCTAACAGGATGTTTAGCATCCACACTCTGTCATGCAGGGCTCTGCACAGCTATGAGGGAAGAATGCAGAGTAGGTATTATATGTACAGGAAACAATATATTTATATTTTATGCACGTAATTTAGCTTTCTATATTATGTAATAAAGAATTATATGTGCCTGAAGAAGGAATTTTCCTGATATCCAATTGACTGTAACACTTAGAAAATATTTTCTCTGGTGGGTGGGGTGTTTATTTCCTATTGTCCTTTCATGATCTGTTTTTCCTCTCTTACATTAATTTGGTTGGCAAATTTCTCAGAATTTCACTGAGATTAATTTTTCTGCCTATTACACACCTCTACTTTTTTATTTTTAAATAATCTCACACTACTTAACATTTGGAAGGATATCATAATAGCAGAGCAGCCATGCTGTTTTCATTGGCCATTTGAGTGAAGAAAAACACACTGTGACATAATAAATAGACATAGAAGAAAAATTAAGTCCTATTTCTCAGAAGAACATCTAAAAGTGAGCCTATATATATAGGCTTAAGTCATCTAAATGACTTGATGCATATTTTTATTTTAGTATCTGCAGGAAGATGGATCCCAGCCCATTAAAACTAAAATTTCCAGAAAGACAGGCACTCTGATGTATCATCTGTCAAGGTAAAGGGACTAAGAACCTCTAGCTGACTGATATGATGGATTTTCACTTTCCTACTTGCTTCAAGAAGGAAGAAAGTGTGGAGCTGAACAGCTGGTAACATTTGCTAAAAGATTATGGTGCTGAGATTCTGATTTAAATTTGACTTTTTGGTCGTAAACACATGAACAACACATGAAATGTTCTTATTCCTTAACATATTTTCACTTGAAAAGAGTGATTCAACTGCTTCCTCTATAAAACCCATATAGGATTAAAGAGCAAAGAGGTCTCCAACTGAAAAAAAAAGACATGTATTTCCTGGAAAAAGAAGTCATGCAAGAGGCTCAAATCTTTCTTTAGGGTAGCTGCTACCACCTTCTGTAAGACTGTTGAAACACATGTAAATGAGAAGTTTAAAAGTATATATATAGAAATATTTGGCAAGATAATGAGACTCTTCCCTACATTGTCCCCTTTAGGCTTAGAGACACAAAAGACTTTCCTGGTGTACATTTGCAGAATAACCACGGGAAAATATCTCTGGCTACTCCACCAGATGATGTAAATTTGGAAATATTTTAGAAGTGATGTGAAACAAGCCCACAAGCTGTCACAAATACTGTTAGCACCTCTTGTATGTGCAAATAGAGTAGCCCATGGTATCTGCAGCCTTTGCCCAATCAGGATGTAAACTCTGTGAGTTATTTTGGCAAATTTCAGAGGAAAATATTGGCCCACAAAAGCCAGACCAGGACCCCCAAACCCCTTCAGTTAAAAGCAAATCAATCAATCAATGTCAGAGTGTTTTCCAAGCTTTGTTATCAAATGTTGTCTATCAAAAAGCCACCCAGAAGTGAAAAGCTAAAGCAGCATGTGGAACTCTGATAAAAATAAATTATAGAATCATTTAGTGGAAAAGACGTCTAAGATCATAGAGGAAGACTATTTTAGTGGTTTTCTGAGAGGAGTCTGTAAACAAATTGTGAACGTGATCCATCAGAACTCTGTAAAACCTAAATAAAATCTGGATTATAAATGGGGTAAGTGATCGGACAGCACCCCTACATCATTTATCAACAAGAACTTCCAGTGATAAAAAATAATAGCAATAAAAGACTGGTTTCACAGAACATTCTGAACCCTTTGGTGAGGTGGCCTGATTTCAGCTACATAAACTTCAATAAAACCAGGGAGAATCGTACCAATAGGAGCAGAAAATATGTCAGATATTTCAGATATGAAACCACGCCTTGCGAAGTAGTGAGTCCAAAAGAGTGTTTGGATTTATAGAGGTCTGGAAAGCTTTCTTTACAGCCAAAGACTAAACAATATTGATTTGTTTAGTTTATCTGAGGAAAGATTATGATTAAGTCACCTAATCTATAAGCAGGAACATGGAGAGAAGACTTCTGATAATGGAAAGCTCTTTAATCTGGCTGACAGAAGCATGGCAAAAGCCAATGGACAAAAATCACTTAAATCATTTTGGAAATGAGACACGCATTTTGAAACCATGGGGGTTCTGTGTAACAAATTACTAAAGCAGCTTATTGATTCCCCATCATTTTGAGTTTTTGGGGTTCTTTTTCTTGAAGAGTCCTAATGTTGCAGCCTTGATGCAAGAAGTGCTCTGTGAAAGTATATGAACTGCACCAAGTTCAAATTAAGTGAACATGTTGGTGTCTTCTGAGTTTATAACCTGTAAATCTTCAATATTAGGCCATAGTTATGCACGTCTGCAGCTTCTGAGATAAGTTGCATTGTCCTTTGGGGAAAAATGAAGTTGATAGATGATAATTCTATTATTTTCTTTTCATTTAATGACATCTCCCAGTCTAGCTGGCTGGTTTGTGCCTGCTGGAAAGGAGAGTTGGTGTTATTTAACGCTTCCAAAACATATGTCTCTGGGCTTCATTTTGTACACTGCAGCTCACAGATTCTAAGAATTAATATCTTGTGTCCATCATTCTCCCACACACATCACTTGTTCTTTTTTTTTTTTTGTTGTCCCTGATATTTTTAAGAAATCCAGAAAACTTCCTACAGAGCAGCAGCACCTAAATACTCTGATAATCTTCATTTCTGTGATATGCTGGGTCATCTCTGATTCTATTGCTGCAGCTGAAGTTTTGGAGGTGGTTTTAAAAGTTTCCAGTGGGACCAATCTCTGTGGGAATATTACAGGATATTGCTAAGAATATATATTTTCAGATCAGTTTATTGAGCAAGAGGGGAGAATGTGACAGCATTTTCTAATACCTGTAAATCATAGTCGGTTTGTTTAGTAAAAAAAATTAAGATAGGCTGATTTCACATAGCAAAGCAAATGTAGATACCAAGCTACATTTATGCGTGTTATTATATATACATATATGTGTATATATATATACACATTGTATATACTGTCATCATTTTTATTTATATTAGTTATATCTCTGGCTACTCCACCATGTGATGTAAATTTGTATTACACATAATATGTATATTGTATATACAATGGGGTGTGTGGAGGTGTCACAAGTTGTGTTCATCAAGCACTGGAAGGCTTGGCAGAGGTTTTGTAGCAGAAATGTTCAGGGAGGGCACCTCAGTCCTTGTAAATAGAACTGGTGAGAAGTGATTTTTGACAAATAATGCAGGAACTGGCAGTAATTTTAACGAACAGTTCTGCTGGCAGGGAGTGACTCACCCCAGCACAGTAAAGATTTTGTTGTTAAAAGTACTTACACTCACATTAGGAGCCTGAAATCATCCCAGACATAATGGCCCACTTTGAAAGAGCAGGAAACATTAAGCAGATTGTCCAATCCAGAGAAAATAATCATAGGAAAATTTATTGAAAGGCAGTTCACCAAATAGCACATCCTGCAGTTCAATCCAGTGGGTTTTGCTCTCCTCATACCAAGACTCCAGCCTGTGATTTCAGCTCAACAGCATGACTCTGTGAAATGGGTCTTTCCAAGACCATAAAACTATGAGAGATTTTGGGGCAGGGACTGCGTAAAGATAGAAGCAACAATAAAATCCTTGTTCTGTAAAGAGGAGGGAAACCAGCGCAGCAGCAGCAGCAGCATGATTCATCCTCCTTAACTTCAGCCATCCAAAAGGTAGGTGTTGAATCAAAGTTAGTCATTCCTTTTTTGTCACTTGAGGAGGAAGATGTGTCCTGCCTGCTCCAGATAACTACTTTGGGAGCTGCTATTTAGAAAGACTTCCCTCTCTCCATTGCCATGGAGGATACCCAGGGGAGCAGCAAGCAAAAAGCAACATCTTCCAACCTGAACCTCGACAGGATTGCTCTGTCTCTAGGTTGCCCAGAGAAGCTGTGGCTGCCCCTGGATCCCTGGGAGTGTCCAAGGCCAGGTTGGACAGGGTTTGCAGCACCCTGGGACAGTGGAAGGTGTCCCTGCACATGGCAGGGGTGGAATGAGGTGATCTTTAAGGTCTCTCCCAACCCAAACCATCCTGTGATTCTCAGAAGTCCCTTCACAAGGCCCACTCTGCTGAAAACAAGGCTCTGTAATGCACTCTCTTCAAGGTGTGTGCACAAAGGTGTGTTGGCTTCAGTGTATACACAATGTTCAGTGAAATAACTGAATAGAAGTCAAGAGGTAGCCAGAGGCAAAATTAACCACAAGACCTCAAGAATCACACTTGGCATCTTCAGCCTGTAGCAAAAAAAAAACCCCAAAAAAAAACCACCAACCCAAATGCCCCACATTCCTAATCTCAGTGAATTGAAGCAAGGTAAAAGAATTGTGTTCAAATGAGATGATTTAACCGATATACTGTCCCAGCTGCTGAGAGTTCAGGGGAAAAAAAAAATGAAAAATCAGTAATGAAAGTATAAAAAAGGAACGAAAGAGAAGTTCAGATTGGTATTGGATTAGATTGTCGTGGGAAAGGAACAGGAAAAGTATGGCATCACTGAGACATCCCTGGAGGTGGTTAAAAACCACATATGTGGTACTTGGGGACATGGTTTAGTGGTGGCCTGGGCAGTGCTGGGGAAAGAGCTGGATTTGATGATCTTAGAGGGCTTTTCCAACGTAAATGATTCTGTGATTTCCCTTTTTAACAGCTCTCTGCTTCAGAATGATTTACTGCACGGTTTGTATTGATTTACAATTATTAGACAGTTATTGTAATTTATGTTGATAAAGCAATAAGGGAGTACTGAAAATATTTATTAAATAAGAGAAGCTTTGTATCACATATTAATCAAAGTTGATCATCTACAATATATGTGCTAATAAACCATTAGTGAACATTTAACCTGTAAACACGATGAAAAAAGCTGATAGATAGAAAAAAGCTGATAGATAGAAAAAAGCTCCTTCAGGAGCAGAGGGACTTTGTGGGAATTTTGAATTATTTAAATTGTGACACAGAATTTAGGAGTGGGAAGCAACTTTACTGTGAGATTTTCTTTTTTAGTTGCTGAGTTCCTGATAAAAAGAGTGATGGAACTAATTTTGTTTCTTGTTGATTTAAACATTAGCAATCCTGGGGTTTGCAAAAATGTTAAAGATAGTTGTAAGGGTGAGTCAGACTCTATTGTATAATGGCATCATTGGCCTTCTTTGATTTTAGTGCAGAAAGCATAACAAAAAAAGGAAAGCCTCAAGGAACTCAGGCTTCTCAGCACTTTGTTGCAGATGTCAGAGAAAGAAGCATTAGAGGTCAGTTTAGCATTTGCCTGAGACCCGATTAATTGGAGATTAAATGATTGTTTGTTCAGCAAATGGTGCAGAAGACTGGGCATGTTTCCCTGACCAGCTGAGCCAGGCTTTGCTAGGCACATCTCCAGGCTAGGGCACACTTCTCATGCTCGCCCTGTCCTTGGAAAGGTGGAGGGGTGCTGGAAGGGACACTGCCTGGAAAGGAGTTAATCCATTAACGCCTCCTGGTTGATTAATTTTCTGCTTCAACTCATTTAAATTCTCATTCTGCTGATTGTTTCCTTTCAGGGAGGGCATTTGTGGAAAGGTTATCAGCTTCTTGGAAGGACATAACAAAGCCTCCAAGCACAAACCTAGCCCACTTTTCCAAATAAACAGCTGCAGACAAATCCTGGGTTCACTGATGGGAATAGAAGTTTTCAGGGAATCAGAATGGTTGGGGTTGGAAGGAACCTCTATCATTTAGCCCAACCACTCCATTCAAGCAGGTTTTGAATATCTCCAAAGAAAGAGACTCCACAAGCTCTCCAGGCAGTCTGCTCCAGTGCTGTTACTCTCACAGGAAAAATGTTTTTCCTCACATTTAGGTGGAACTTCCCGTGCTTCAGTTTGTGCCCACTGTCCATGTCCTGTTGCTGAGCACCACAGAAAAGAGTCTGGCCCCTTCCTCTTCACACCCACCATTAGGATATCTGCATGCATTGATAAATCCCCTCTCAGCTGTCTCTTCTTGTGGCTGCACAGCCCCAGCTCCCTCAGCCTTTCACTGTAAGGGACATGCTCCAGTCCCCTCTTCATTGTTGTAGCCTCCACTGGACCCTCTCCAGGAGCTCCATGTCCCCCCTGTCCTGAGGAGCCTAGAATGGCACACAGCACTCCAGACGTGCCTCACCACAGCTGAGCAGAGGGGCAGGATCATCTCCCTTCACCTCCTGGAAATTCTCTAATAAATCCCAGGATCCTGTTGGCCCTATTGGCACAAAGACACACTGCTTGTCATGGACATTTCTTGTCCATCACGACAAGCTGCACAGAGCTGCTCCATCAGGTTACCCCCTGCCTGAGCTGGTGCCTGGGATTGTCCCCCCCCAGGTGCAGGACTCTGCATTTGCATTTGAATTTCAGAGCTTTGCTAAAATTCAGGACTTTTTTTTTCTTTTCTCCTAACAAAGGAATCAAGCACCAATTACTTTTTGAAAACATTCCACTGGTAAAATAAATGAAAAAATACCAGATGTTTGTTGGACATTATCTTAGTTCTTTGAATATCACAGAATTCTAGAATGGTTTGGCTTGGAAGGGACCTTGAAGATCATCTCCTTCCACTCCCCCTGTCATGGGCAGGGACACCTTCCACTAGCCCAAACTGCTCCAAGCCCTGTCCAGCCTGGCCTTGGACATTTCCAGGGATCCAGGGGCAATCACAGCTTCTCTGGGCACCCTTTGCCTCACCGCCCTCACAGGGAAGGATTTCTGGTGCTCAGGGTCATTCTTCCCCAGGTGCAGGACCCTGCATTTGCCTTTCTTGAGATTCACTGCGTTTCTCTTCTCCCAACTCTCCAACCTGTCCAAGGTGCTGCTGAATGGCCCCACAACCTCCAGGTGGACCAGCCACTCCTCCCAGTTCTGTATCATCATCAAACGTGCTCAGGTGACACTGTCCCTCCATCCAGGTCACTGCTAAGTAATAAGAACAAGACTGAGCCCAGCACTGGCCCCTGGTGCACATCACAACCTGCAGGGCTCCAACGGGACTCTGTGCCACTGGTCACAACCNCAGATGTTTGTTGGACATTATCTTAGTTCTTTGAATATCACAGAATTCTAGAATGGTTTGGCTTGGAAGGGACCTTGAAGATCATCTCCTTCCACTCCCCCTGTCATGGGCAGGGACACGTTCCACTAGCCCAAACTGCTCCAAGCCCTGTCCAGCCTGGCCTTGGACATTTCCAGGGATCCAGGGGCAACCACAGCTTCTCTGGGCACCCTTTGCCTCACCGCCCTCACAGGGAAGGATTTCTGGTGCTCAGGGTCATTCTTCCCCAGGTGCAGGACCCTGCATTTGCCTTTCTTGAGATTCACTGCGTTTCTCTTCTCCCAACTCTCCAACCTGTCCAAGGTGCTGCTGAATGGCCCCACAACCTCCAGGTGGACCAGCCACTCCTCCCAGTTCTGTATCATCATCAAACGTGCTCAGGTGACACTGTCCCTCCATCCAGGTCACTGCTAAGTAATAAGAACAAGACTGAGCCCAGCACTGGCCCCTGGTGCACATCACAACCTGCAGGGCTCCAACGGGACTCTGTGCCACTGGTCACAACCCTGGGGGCTCGATGAGGATGGTCAGCAAAGACCAAAATTTGGCCTTCAGCAAAATGTTTCAGCTCTGAGCAGTGTGTGTATTACAGGCAGTAAAAATTGGATGTTTTTCAATTAGGACTGGGGAAAGGAGGAAATGGGCCATAACAGCCCATGTTCAGTATGGGTGGGACATGCAATGAAAATCCAATTGCAGGAGAAAACTGCTTTTAGCAGGAGAGCATCATATGAGGTGTGAAACATTAAGCTTTGTAGATAGGGAGTCTCACTATGCAGAAGTTGGTTATAATTACCAGAGAAATTATAACATTTTGGCAGATACCAAGGACATGTATGATGCATTATGAGAAAGGTCAGTCTGAACTGCAAAGGCTTCCCTTAAACTATCTAAATTAAAGGTTATTCAAAACTTCCCCCAACACCTTATTTAGATTGGCTGCAAAAGTACACCAAGTGCTAAAAATTTCCTCTTTAAAGTTTTGATCTGTGAGCCATTAATATTTCCCTTAATTTAGCTTGTGTGCTACTTACAAATCAGAATTGCCTGCCTACGGAAATGGAGTTGTTGGAGGTAGTTATTCCATTACATTAGATGATTATTTTGTTGCTCCCCACCACGCCACCAGTTTACACCACCAGACTATTCTGCTTACTCACAGGAATGAGTCTTCACAAGGATTTTTATTTTCCAATCACAATATTGATACAAAATACATTCCATTCTTCCTAGGTATTCATGGCACACACTGTAACAATCCATCTGTTACCAGCACCCTGCTCTGCAGAACGTGTAAACTGTGTGAATTAGGAGTAAGAATGGGTAGGATTTCTTTCTTTAACTATACTTGTGATTTACTTAGCACAGTGGGAATGGGAGGAAGGAGAAAATAGCTTTGCTGATGTGTAGGTTTTTAATTTTTAATGTTTTTGACTTTTATTTTTAATATTATCAGCTGTGCTGCCCCAGCAGTACTTGTAATAATAATATAGCCAAGCATAGCTGTTAGCAGAGCTCTGATCTTAAAATAATTAAAATAGAGATGTTCTGCTATAGTTTCTCAGAGGACCCTTCTCGTAGGCACAACCAATGACAGAGGTATAACCTGTTTTTATTACATCCTGTCAGCAGCACTGATGTTTCTCAGGACTTTTCCCCCACCACATTTTTATCCATGATTCATCTGACTGTGTCACTTGGACATTCACAGATTTCCTTCTGTTGTTCAATGTAAAGATGATGTCAATACCCAGAAAGTGATGAAACCGTCTTTTACTTCATACTATTTTATAAATCAATTTATACACCAGTGAAAACTGAAAAAAGTTATTCTTTTTATCCACAAGACCCACATATCCAGAGCTTCCATTTGTGCCCTAGATAGACTGGAGGGTGGTAGTGAGAAAAAACCCCTGTAGGTACATCCAGCGATTTTCTCCTTGGCAGCATTTAAAAAGGAAACAAAAGAAGTTAATTCAGTACGTGCTTCAGTGTGGTAAATTTTAGACAGAAATGCTGCTTACCCCCAACATTTTTACGAGTTCCAGGTGGAAGTTCTATGGCCTCAATGATTCTGAAATATCTGCAGATAGCACAACCCATCAAAAGTGCGGGAATTATCCTGATCTTTCCTGTCTGCTGCCGGTAGAACACACAGCCAGCAATTCCCAAAGTCTCCCTCCGGCATTTCTCTGTTGGATTCACATAACATGTCAAGGAAATGATTTTTCTCTTTGATTACTGCAGTAAAATAAAAAGCACTGAAAAAGCAACATCTCAGAAACTTACCTTGCAGTTACATGAAAAATCCAGCTCCCTGTAACGAAATGTAATGAGCAGGGAGTCACAGTCGTTAGTCCTTGTTACAGCACTTTAGAGTAACAAGCCCATTTGGAGACCCTTGCAGCAGGAAAGAAGGAAAAGCAAGTCAGCAATCAACTCCTCAGGCCAATAGACTAAGATATATCAACTCCAACTTTAGTGCATTTGGACTCTGTGAAGTTCCCTGTGTTGGCTGAAATGCAAAGGCTGGAGAACAGCAATATTTTTCTGTCCTGTTGGCTTTTTCTACCTCTTTCCATCTGGCAGTGACAATTAGTAGTTAAAGCAGGAAATGGAATTCTGGCTCTAAAGGCCTAAAATGGAGTTATTGTCTTAAGTAATCATAGAGAGAAATATATATATATATATATATATATAATATAGCTTTAAGGTACAGGTGCTTAGGTTTTACTAAACCAATTTAGAATTAGGCAACTAAGCACCTTTCAAAAGCTTACAGATCCCTTTCAAGTTCTGGTCCTGCCTTTTTTCCCCCTCTTCTTTTCGATTTCTGAGACAACAAGAAGCATCTGTGGGTTTTTTTAGTGCTTTACTTTCAGCCCTGCCAATTATGTGCTGTTCTAATTAGAGTCAATGAGAGGTGTGGGCTTCTACTTCCCCTGTTAAAACATTATCAAATGAAACAGAGTGTTTTGTTCCAGCCTTCTTACTTGATTCAGCACATCACAGATGTGGTAATGAAGTTGTGAACATATTTTTTGAAACCCTGAGAAGGAGAGAAGATGGAGCTGTTTTTGTGCATTAAGAGCTACAACCATTTGATTACTCCGATTTTACTACAGGTCTAAGTGGAACAAGCACAAACTGACCCAGAGAGCACAGTGACCTCCCAAACGGTGCAGGCTTGGCTATGCAAGGCTGTAACTACAAAAAAAAAAAATGTTGTTTAAGAACTCAAGGCAACCTCAACTCAAGAACTTTGTATTTATCATATTTTCAATACAGCAGGAGGATATTTGAGGTCAAGATCCCATGTTCAACATATACTATTTCCCTTTCCACTCCCTCTACCCATTCCTGCTACTATACTTGGCTGGCTTCACACCACACTGAAAAATTGGCAATTTTTTTTCTCTTTGCATTAGAGAACAAATTCAAAAAACAGCCATGTGTATCATGGATAGAAAGGCAGGGAGGGGATTTAAATCAGCTGGGAAATTCCGAGGCTGGAAATGCTTGTTTGTAGCAAAGGGAAACTAATGGGTCTTACTGAGCAGCACAATGTTCAACTCTGCTTTCTCACCACTATTCCCCATCAAACAGGGCTGCAGTTACACATTTGTCTGGAGAAGGATAATGAAGAAATTGTGAGCGGAAAACAAAGAGCTTGTTACCAGTCAAAGATTAGCCCATGTTGTAGCCCAAACGTTTCCCTGCAAGCAATATAGTCAGCAGAGCATAAAACTACATTTTACTGTTCAAGGTGCATTCAAATACTGTGGTGATAGCAGGAAAATACACAACTTTTAACAAGACAGCAAAATAACTTGGATTTCTTATTTGGCCAGGAGATTAATTTTCTCACAACTTGCCAGATGTTCAGGAGGAAAGAAGATTTCTGCTTAGAGCTGTTTGTCCCATCAAAGCCCAATGGGTTGATTTGTGTCCAAAAATTGGGAAGGCAATCCTAATTTAGATACCAGGTGCCTGCTTTGGAGATCAATGATTAACTTGAGAAAATCCAGCATTCTGGCTTTTAAACAGCGTTGAAATTACATCTGGAGGAAGATCAGACTGATGTTCTACCCTGAAAAGGGCCAGAAATGTCAGTCAGCTGTCACACATGATGTTGGCATTTATCATATTGTAGCAGTAGAAGAGAGTAGGTGGTAAAATATAAATCAGGATACAAGAGAATTGATTCTGTATGGCTTTGAGATGTTTTCTAATTAATGATTCAGAGGGAAAAAAAACCCCAAAAAACAACTGCTGGTTCCCAGTGGAAATAGAGAACAAAGTTATTTAATGAGCTGCCATAAAACACAAACAAGTTCAGTTGGCATTATGCAGATAAGCTCAAAGAACTTTTTCAGGATTACAGTTTAAAAAGGGGACATATTTCAGAAGTTCTAATAACATTACCTCACCGTCCAGCTGTTTATATTGTACTTGCAGCTTCTTTGAAAAGATGCCAAAATAAAGTAAATTTGAATATTATCTGCAGAGAACTTCTCTATGGAATAATCACCAGACAGCTTTTCCTTATACCACAATTATATCATCAGCGTCTAATGATCAGAATGCAGAGCAGCTGATTATTTTCATAATGCAATTACTCCATTACATCTTAGAAAACTCAGCTGCATGCAAACAGCTCTCTCCAAATAACCCATTTGTCTGATTAACCATGTGACGGGAACTCTCTCTCTCTCTTGCCCCCTTTCAAATGTTCACCTGTTTTCCCTGTGCTTCCTGTCTAACTTGGTCATTACAGCATTAATCACTCAGGAGCAAAGAGGAAGATGGGCTCTTTCTCAAAATATACAGAGGGATCCAGATTTTCCAAGTGAGGCAAATGCAGTTGTTCACAGGGATTTGCCCTTGCCACTTTCTGTGTGTCCAAACCTCGAGGTATGCATATAAATCAGGTATTGGTGCAGGGGTTTATTAGCTGACAAATGCAGGTGGCTAACACGATGCTCCCTGGTACACACACCCAGGCACTTGAGTGTCTGCTGGGTGTTTTTTAGGCAGACATTTCCAAATAGCTGACTTTAACCCTCTGCTCCTCACTGTCAAGAGGAATCTCTGAGGCTTTTGCTAATAACCGCTGTCTTTCATGTGTATTTTTAAATAACTTCAATCCTAGTGGAGCAAAGCAGATAAAAAAATAGAAAAGGCTGCAGTGTTTGATTGTTCAGCAGGATCGTTTATACAGGGATGCTGGAATAAAAATAATTAGCACTTCTAGGGACTTCCAGCTGAAGATCTGAAACCCTATTTGTGGAAAAAAAAAAGAGTTAGGCTTACATTTAGTCCATTCCTTTTGCAAAACTCAGTGACTCAAAGAAGAAATGTGAGGGCCAATGTACTGCTTCTTATTTTTTGTTGTTTTTTGTGGTGCTTTGTTTAAGGTCACAAATACCAAACAAGAAGGTCAAGGAGGATCACACCTCCAGACTCCTAATTCCTCTCCCCGACAGATAACCACAGTACCTTAAAGGATCTATCACATGCTCAGAAAGGGAGCACTTACAAAAGAAAATATTTTAGGCAAATCTACTGAGGCCTAGACATAAGAAGAACGATATTTAATTGAAAGAGAATCTGAATTAAAAGCCCATATGAGAAACAGAGTTAGGAGATTGTAAAAGAAAAATTATTGTAACAATTATAATGGTAATAACAATGCTATTAGAGATAGGATTCCTAGTGTAAAGGCTTCTGTCATTTTGGGCAAGTAATTTATTCATTTTCATTTCCGTAGACTGGTATGCTGATAATCAGCTTTACTCCAAAGGGTTTTTCTACAATTTGGAAGGGGAAGAATTTCATAAAATTGCAGCTCCTTATGCTTGAAATCTAATTACAGCTATAGAATCCCCTCTGTCTAACGTTTTACTTCATAGTGGTCCAAGTCACATATTTCACAGCTGGGTTTCTCTACAACTGTTACACCTCTGCAATTTAATTTTGTTAGGTAGGTGATGAACAGCAAGTTCAGGCTTGATTTTTAAACAGAACTTTCCTGACTGCATTTTTACAGTTCCTTTTTAAGAAAGTTAAAAACCTTCCCGGTGAAAAATACAGAACCATAGAATTCCAGAGTGGTTTGGGTGGAAAGGCACCTCAAAGACCATCGTGTTCTACCCCCTGCCATTGACAGAGACACATTCCACAGACTAGTCCACCTTCCAAACCTTGTCCAAGCTGGCCTTGGACACTTCCAGGGTTGGGGCAGCCACAGCTGCTCTGGGCACCCTGTGCCAGGGCCTCCCCACCCTCACAGGGAACAATTCCTTCCCAGTATCCCATCCAACCCTGCCCTCTGGCAGTGGGAAGCCATTCCATGTGTCCTGTCCCTCCATCCCTTGTCCCTAGTCCCTCTCCAGCTCTTCTTGAGCTCCTTTAGGCCCTTCAAGGGGCTCTGAGCTCTCCCTGGAGCTTCCCCTTCTCCAGGTGAACATTCCAGCTCTCCCTGCCTGGCTCCAGAGCAGAGGGGCTCCAGCCCTTGGGGAATCTCCATGGCCTCCTCTGGACCCTCTCTAACAGGTCCAGGACTTTTTTGTGCTGAAGAACCCAGAGCTGGGATCGCCCTGACCAAGGTGCAGCCCCTTGCTGTGGATGTCAAATTCTCTTGGGCCCACTTCCCAAGCTTGTCCAGGTCCCCCTGGATGTCCGTGATCTTTTCTTGTACCAACTGCACCCCTCAGCCTTGTGTCACCAAGGGTGTCCTCAATCCCACTCTCTGTGTCACTGATAAAGAGCCCTGGATCCAAGGCAGAGCTCTGAGGGTCACCTCTCATTCCTGGCCTCCACCTGGGCATGCATCTGATGCCTTGTGAAGGCTGACCCAGAACAGAGACCGGACAGAGTTAAAGAATAAAGCAGGGATTTATGAAAAGGATTTCCTCAATGGATCCACCTTGGGCAGCACAAGAGCCCAGCCAGGGCTGCACCCAAGATGAACCAAAATGGTCCCAAAATGGACACCGGGCACGGGCTCTGGCACTTTTATCAGTTCTGCTCCATTTGCAGATTGGAGTTCATTGTCCAATTCCAGCTTTAGCCCATCAAGTCCCATCCTTCTTGTTTTTCTCTCCTCAGCCCATGTTGTTTGTGCTCTTGGGCCTGAGATTTGGATCATTTGTCCTTGGTCCCCAGCTGGAGAAGGAATTGTTTTGTCTCCCTGCTCTGTGCAGAGAGCTCACCATCCCCTAATGTGAAGCCCAGACCCACACACTAAAGCAGCACAGAATCTGAAAAATATAAAAGCTGAAACCTGAGGCATCAGATCCACTGACCACAGCTCTCTGGATGTGTCAATTGAGCCAGTTCTTTATCCACTGAGTACTCCATAAGTAAAATTTGGACTCTCTCCAATTTGGACAGAAGGATGTCATGTAGGACCATCTCAAAGGCCTTTCAGAAATCTGGGTAGATGAGGGTCTTTCCACCTTCCCTGGGCATATTCCTGTCCTTTATTCTGAGCAGTATGGACCCCACTTACAAGACATGATTTGTTTTAAACCAATTTCCACCTCCTCCCTGAACACTTCTGAACAAAAGACTTGTCAATATCTAGTACAGATTTTCCCTAAAGCCCCCAAATCCCCTTCAAGACATCAGATGTGGTTCTGCTTATGGGGAGATATCACACCAGGAGCATAAACCCAAATAAATAGCCCATCTTATCAGCAGTGGGGATTCCAATCCAAGGCATTAAAGTGGCTGAACTGGCTCTTTATGCAGTGCAGGTATAGACTGGAAGAACATCTGTAAAAGGCTTTATTCTAAAGCCAATGTAATTGGGGAAAAGGGCAAAGGAGAAGAAAAAAACTGAAAGCCAAACAGAGCTCAGCTGGAGCTTCTGCCTGTGCTGAAGGAGGGTCTGCACATCCTTGCTGGGTGGCTTTTTCTGGGTTTTAGGATGCAGGAAAGCATTTGGAGGCACTGAAGCGAAAGCTGGGGATGCTCATGACTCCAGCTGTGGAAGCTGCTCTCCTGCTCTCAGTGCTGGGCTTCAGGCACCTATCAGGAGCTTCACGTGTGGAAAACACATCCTGCTGGATCTGCAGGACACGAGCATCTCCCTAAACCTGGAGCCAGGCTGCCTCTGAGAAAGCAGCAGGCAAGATGCTGGCTTCTCCCTCCATGTACCAGCAAGCAGGATTGGTAAATACAGAAATAAATGCTTCAGGATTCTCCTTCTAAGGATTCTCCTTCTCAACTGCTCTAATTCCCAGCAGCTCTGGGAGGCTGTTAGTTGAACACCTTCCCAATTTCTGCAGCACTTTAAGCCAAGCCATTTTCACTTAGTCATTTTTTACACTGTTTTTTAAGCACATTGTCACCAAAACATTGGCTGAATTTGTAACAAACCCCCTAAATTTGTGGCAAATAAAGCTTTTAAACAATCATCTTGGAAATATCTAAGTCAAAACCACCTAGCTATGAACCTTTTGAAGGACACAAACTTTAAGGGAACGAAAAAGTCTTTTGGATCTTCCCAAAAAAGCGTGGGGAAACAATTTGCTGCAATGTGATATCTTCACATCCTACATGGCATCAAAATAGAGGAATAAAAAACTCCATCTGTGCCCCTCATTAGGTGCATGTTGTTTATTGTGCATGTCACACTGGTAGAGTACAAGGGAGATATTACCCTGTGCACATCTTTCTTTTCACTCAGCTGGACTTTTGCCACTGGTTTCAAAGAGAACATGTTATCTCATAATTAGAGAAAGCCCAGGAAAAAACAGAAAAATAGGTCATAATGTTCAAAACAACTGTGATTCAACGCTTCTGGCCAGTTATTTTCGTACACTGTGATTAATTTAAGTTAATTTAATTTCGCTTGTTTTAATAATTGCATAACTTTTATCTGGATACCCATGCCAGATGGCTCAACCAGCCTGAAAACAGGAAGATGCTGTAATTGTGGCAGCCTAATAACATTTATTTACTACGAGCCTGACTGTCTGTGACACTCATCAGAGCTCTGCAATATTGTGCTTTGCACTATATTGCTTCAGTGCACTTCACTCTTAGCCACACAATCTTTTGGCTCTCCAAGATTTTCTGAGAAAATCTGGGTTTTTAATGCACTTTTCCCCTTTTGTGCTTCTTGTGAGAACTCCAAGTGCCCCAGCTCTGGGTTCTGCCTCTTTGCCTCTGCAAATCATCAGGTTAAACTGGGTCAGCCTCCTGGACTGATCGTGGCCTGGCTGATTTCTGTGCCTCAGTAATTATCTTATAACATTTGGATAATTAATGTATCTTCAGGTTGTTAATTCCTTGATCCAAAATTGAGGAAATATTCTGCCTCCAATTTGTTACCAAAAAAATAATTTTTAAAGATGGAAAACTAGTAACTTCCTGCTTTCAGACAAGCAGCATTTCCTTTGGTTTGTTTCTGCTCATTTAATTTCCGCTTGCTCACAGTTAGGAAGCAAAAGTAATTTTTAATCTCAGATTTAACGTTAACAATTTCCAATATTCCTTCTCTCTGACCTGTGTGAATCTCGTTTGCCCTCGTGCACCCCAAAATTCCTGCCAAAACTCTTGTATGACTTTTTTAGCAACTGATCAAAGAGGCAAATAAGGTGAAAATACCACTGAATTAGATGGTTTGAAGGAAAACATCTGAATTTTGGAGCCATTTTGGTACATTCAGGTTAGTTTCTTTCCTTTACTACTTCTTTACATTTGCCACACTGAAGATCACCTGCCCTGGCAGCTGATCCATCTATCAAGCCATGTACAAAAAACCATGGATTTTTTTGAAAAATCCACTTCTCCTGCTGGTTTGCTGCACTAATGGAGAAAGAGATTGTTATACATACACACCCTTGAGTGTGCTGATGCAAAACTTTTATTTTCCATCAATATGCATTTATTTGGGGCATTTGCTGCTGCCATGCCCATCTCTGTTGTGCTACCAAAAATCCAAATACTTCTGCCATACAGCAACAGGTCCTGTAGAAGCATCCCTTTTTCTCACTTTTTACAGAAGTAATGTGTCATTTTTCTGAAGCTTTTTAGGCAATGGACACAGTTTTTATTGCTGAACTGAACCAAATATTTTCCTTAGGAGAACTAAAAATCAATTGACTCAAGGAGAGGTTTCATTAACAGGGACCAAACCTT
The DNA here is from genome assembly GCA_013399835.1 of Leptocoma aspasia. Classification (NCBI taxonomy): domain Eukaryota; kingdom Metazoa; phylum Chordata; class Aves; order Passeriformes; family Nectariniidae; genus Leptocoma; species Leptocoma aspasia. The sequence goes on from VXAX01005976.1 coordinate 426,716, forward strand.
ATTTTCAATGAAATCAGATGAGTGGGAAATTTGCTATGCATGACCAGGGACCCACATTCTAATTACAATTAATCAGTTATCTCATGTATTTGGCTGCTCTCTTCCTGTTCTCAAATAATTTGCAAATCACACTGAATTTCTTGCATGCTTATTTCTTGTCTGGAATTGTTCAATACTAATTTGAGTTAACCCATTTCAGCTCATGATGTGTTCATGCACTATTTAGATTTAAGGGGTATTTTTCCTTTTTCTGAATGAGACATGGTATTCTTCTTCCCTGAATAGATGTCTGAAATATCAAAGTGGGAATGATTCAAAAAGAAATTATCATAATTTATTTGGAATTCTCATTTTGTGTACTGACCAAATAAAATGCGTTCAGGTTTTCATTTTCCTTCCTCATTATCTATTAAAAGCCACGGGGAAAAGAAAGATGAGGGGAAATAAAGAAGACAATAGCCAAAAATACTGGTGTGCTTTTTGTTCTGTTTGAAAAACCAGTTACTGCAAAATGCTGGGCAAAGAGAAAAATAAGATTTCTTGAGAAATTGTGATTCTTTAAAACAAAACAAAAAAGGAAATAAAAAATCAGTGGTGTCTCATAGGAGGATGATGAATAAGAGATGAAAAATAACAATAGTATAATATTGTGCACGTAAGAATATAGGTGCAGAGCAGCTGCTCATTGGGCAAATTCCTGATTCTAAAGAGTTCAGTGAAAAACAAGAACTGAACAACCATTCTGAGTCTAAATGAATATTTCTGAATGCCAATTTTACAGCAGTCAGATAGGTCTAGACTCACTTTCTTGGGAATGAAGAAATTAGGACATAATCCAAACTCATTGCTGGAAAAATTCCCCTTGATGTGAATGGACTTTGGGTCAAGAAGGGAAATAATGAGTTTGTAGTGGTTTTGGTTTGTTAATTTGAGGGGTTTTTTTAATTTTGAGATTTTTTGGTTATTGTATTAATGAGTGGGGTGTGTTTAGCGTTGGTTAATTATTACTTACGTTTTGTTGTGAGCTAGGATTAGGAGAAAGGTAAAGTAGGCTTTAAATTTTAAAAGGGACAGTAACTAAAAGAAAGAGTAATAAGAGAATAAAACTTTTAGAAAATTTCTTTTCTTTTTAGAACTTTTTCTTCTCATTGATAATGTAAAGAAACAAAACTTAAAATTTTAGTCAGTTTATTACTTCTAGAATAGTTTTTTTAGTTTATTTAGGGAGAGAAGTCTCTCTTGTTAATGTTATGGAGAATTCTCTACACAAAAAAAAAACCAGTTTTCTTGTGGTTTTTAATTTTTTTATGAATAGTAGCTGTTTGGGGAAATTTGTAATTGTGCAGTTTATTTCATTTTTTATAAGCTTTTCTTATAGTTGTGTTTGATGAACTGTTTAAAGGTAAAAATTCTCATTAACTATGAAAGAAAAATGCTTTTCATATAAAGCCACCACAGAGCTGGAAAATGAAAAGAAGCAATACAGTGGTAAGGAAGTGTCAGGGCAAGTGTGATGGCAAGAGTTGGACCCTTTTTGCTTAAATCAATCAATCAATCAATCAATCATATTTAAATGATTTATCCCAAATTTCTGCCCTCAGCTTGAACAGGTGCCAGTAGCAGGGACTGGCACCCTGTGGACTCTTCCCAGGGGATGAAGCACAGACCTTTGGGGTTTACATTCCAACAGGGGAAAATTCTCTCCCCACCTCCAGTTTCCTGTAGCATCCTTTTTGATCCATCCCCTCCGTTCTTGGCCGTTCCCTGTTTTTAAGTCGTTCAGGGAAATTTACAAATTTACTTTCCCAACATGCTGTATCAGATACTCCATTTAATTTGGCTTTATGTTGTCCCTGGATGATTAATTATCTTCTGGAAGTGCTCTGTGTATCTCAGACTTCTGTTTTACTGAATTTTTTAGTGTTACCTCTTTGTTGCCTGAGAGTGCACCTGCTTCTAATTATATGCAGATGATATACAATTATATCTTTAGAGGGATTCAAATGACAATGTTTCCCTGACTTTTAGTGCTGCCTTTCTGACATAAAGCTGTGGTTTAGTACAGGTTTTAACAAAGCTAAAATCAATTAATCATATGCCTTGAATTACATCGGCTTAGGCATTGTAAAAGAAAAAAATTGGGAGCTGGGGCCTCTTCATTCTAAATTGGGCCAGTATCAGGGAAAGATTGCATGAATATTTTAATTTTAACTGCTTTTAGATCAGTATGGTAGTTTCTTTTCAACAATTCCCATTCTCATACACAAATGTAGCAGCAGAATTTTGAAAATCAATTTAGAAATTGATAACAACCTCATTAGAAGCCTAATTTGTGATTCACAGTCATCTAAAAAGTGATTTTAGGCATATAACTCGATGTCTTTGAGCACCAGTGGCTCTTTCAATACAGAATCATTACAATCAAAAGTTGTCTAATGAGCCATAAAAATATTAAGCTATAAATACAAATAGTGTTTTCTGAAGAGGTCATAACACAGATAATTCAAGAAACAGGAACAGGTAGAATTCAGAAAATACAATTATCTTTATTTTTTTTAAACTTCTTTATCATCATTTTAGTAGATACCTAAGTATTTCTTGCACATTGGCAGAAATTCCTTGTTATCATTTCAGCAGGTACCTAAGTGTTTTCTGCATGTTGGTGGCACAGGACTGTGTACAATCCTTGTCAGGTACGTGTAGAACTATGCCTAAAGAGAGAAACATTTACTCACTGAATGCAATATTACCACTGCTCCTTCCAGAGCAGAAATGCACCAATCCTCCAAATGCTCCCCAATTCTGCCCTCCTGCCAGGTGTGTCCATGCCCACCCTGCCAGATCCATGGGCAGGTTGCCAGAGGGCTCTGCCACGCCAGGAAATGCTGCATTTCCACTGCCCATCTCTATTGCTGTGGTTCGTTCATTAACAAAGGACTCTTGACAATAATATCAGAAGGCTAAATATGATTTATTAACATGATTCTATAATTCAAAGGATTTGGGTTATTATTTGTCTAGCTTGGAGCATCCAAAGCTCTTGTTCTAAGCTTCGTCTAAGGAATGCCAGAATAGCTCACACAATCAGAGATAACAACTTTTCACCTCATAGGCTGAGAGGAAGAAAACTCTCTATCTCTTATATCAGGAGACAGGTAGAGAAATCTAAATGTTTTTGAAACACAACTTAGAGATTTTGTTTATAGAAACTTGTACAGAGTAAAAGACAGTAAAAAGAATGCTTTTCCATGGGAAGATTTTTCTGCAGGCCTGCATGCAGAGAAACTTATAATATGTTCTTGTAACACATCTCCACCTCGGGAAGGAGAGATTAATGGGTGCTCCAAGCCAGTCTTGGATTTGGATTAACCATTTTGGAGTGAGGTGATTAAAGATGGCAGTCCAGGCAAAACTGCAGTGAAGTTTTTGTTATTTAATGGCTCTGCAGTGTTCTTAGTAATAATAAAAGAGGTTGTGTTGTTAAGAGCATGTGTAGATTGGTAAAAGGCATCAATTCCTGGTGCAGAAAAACAAATTTACTGACAAGCCTGCTGAACTGTTTTTTGCATCCTTTATTCCTTTCCTATTAGGTGACACAGAAAAAAAAATCATCTTTCCTGCTGCTCTGGACATGAGAGAGGGATTCCTCTACTACATTCAAATCAAACACACACTCTACTATATTCAAATCAAAATATTCTTAGAATACTGGTTTTGGGTTGGAAGGGACCCCTAAGATCATCCCGTCCCACTCCCAGGGACACCTTCCACTATCCCAGGGTGCTCCAAGCCCTGTGCAGCCTGGCCTTGGGCACTTCCAGGGATCCAGGGGCAGCCACAGCTTCTCTGGGCACCCTGTGCCTTCCCATCCTCACAGGGAAGAATTTCTTTCTCTACAAGATCTCACAGCCTACACAGACTCTACAGGATTGATCCAAGGGTTCTAGTTCAGAATCTTGTCCTCAAGCAGAAGGTGGTTGATGAAATCAGCTGCCAGTGGAGCACTGAACACTAATTCTGTACTGTGAGTTACACCAGTACTTATGATTTATTCCATTCAGCAAAGAAGGACATGCAAACACACGGCTTTAGGAAGATCTGGCTCAGATGAAGAGGGAAATGGTTATTTCATTATCCAGTGGCCTCATCATTTCATGCCTCTTGTTAAAGATACAGCAAACCTCTGGGCTGAGTGATTACTAAATGATACCTTCCACATCTGCCCTTCTGTTACACCCTCCATCCACTCATCACAGAGCGTAACTGAGGCTTTGCAGCTATTTATTATAATTTTCAGTGGAGCACAGTTGACCTTGTGTTTGTAGACAACTTCTTCTGACCCATCCACTTTAAAGCACAAAACCACCTCCAATCAGTTTATAACGGTGGAACAGAGGGAGGAATATAATGATATTGATGAAATGGATACCAGACTACTGAGGCTGCATTTTAATTCAGTCCTGGTGCTGTTTGCATCTAATAAAATTCCTCTCAGGGAACTTTTTTTTTTTAAGCTGACCTCTTCAAAGTAAATCACAGCATGATTCACTGTACAGCCAGTTTTCATAATCACAGTGTGTGAGATAAAGCAGAGCTGCAGTCAGGCATGCAGCTACAGGACAATTGCAAACCATCATCCTGCTAGGAACGAGCAGAGAAATTCAATTAAAGCTCCACTTTGGATGAAGAATAGGTGAGGATTCATTGTATTTGCTCAGAAGAGGAAATGGCACTCAGGATTTCAGCGCTCTGGCACTGCCACCAGCCCACTAAAGGTGGCCTTGCTAATGGAAAGACCATTGTTCCATGGTTCCTTTGCAGCTGGGGCTTTCTGGGATGCTCTGTGGCCACTGCTTCATTGCTAAGTCATGTAAGAACAGATCTGTGGGGTGAAATATTTGGCCAACTGTGTGTGTGTTTTAAGGATTTTCATGGTGGAGTAACACCAGTCCTTCAAAAATACGGTGCAGCAGCTCCTCCAAATCCAGTCCACGATGGGAGCCAACACGTGCTCAGGGGACACAGCTCACTCCAAATTTAGTGATTTTCCAAGCCACTCGTGCAGCCTGACCTGAGAGGATAAGCTGATACCATCCATGGATTATGAGCCTTCCCACCACGTGGCAATGCTTCAGTGATGCACAAAGTCTGCTTTTTGATCCCACAAAGTCTGGATGAGCTCCACACTGGTGATCTGAGAAGACATGAGTTTTAATGCTGAGTTTTACACCGTGAGATGATTTGCAATAAAACTACTTCAAAGAAGAAACAGCTTTAAAATCCTTCTTAACTTAAGCTCTTCTTCCTTCTCCCCAGACTTAATGCAGTTTTATTTACTTTTGAGATAGGGATTCACTTATAGGATAGTACTGAATGGTTGTCTCAGAAACTATATTTGCCTGCTGCATGTGGCCTGTTCTGAGGCTTAACATACCTTTTAGAGGGAGAAAAATCAACAGCAGTTGCTGATATTTTCAGCCATATGGTCCTAATTTCCTCAGATTCAGGGATCAAAATGCAGCGGGAGAATATGCTGAAATAGTAGAGTCATTTATAAATTTTATAACAGCAAATATGAGACAGAAAACAGCCCCCCACACATGTATGCTTTGGGTGCAGGCAAGGCAAACAGAATATGAATACAATATTTTTCTAGTGAAAATGAATAGACAAAAAGAAAGAAGAAGACACAGATCTTCCTCTTCCTGATCCTACTCAGACCCTACTGAGGAATCCCTGCTCTCCTGGATGGGAGTGGCTGAATTCTGTTCCTTGCATCACTGTCTCCTCTCTGGGTAGCTTGAATTGATTGCAGCTGGGGCTGCTGGGATGTACCAGTTTGCTCCCCATTAAAAGCAGATTTTTTTCCACTGAGACGCTGTGGGAAATACGCATACACTGTGGGAGTGGAGTCAAACTCCAGAAAAAGAAATGAAAACAACCTCATAGTTATTTATGGGGAAGATCCCGGTGAGTCTGGAGTCATGGATTGGACTGAATCACTTTTTTTTTTTTTTTTGTTCACATCTCTGTTTAAGTTCCTGCTGCCTCATGTCTAGTTATCTACATCTGTGACAGATGTTTGATTCATTCTTTTTGCTGTTCAATGAGTGGAGAAAATGCTGGCAAACCAGTATGTCTCGCTGAAACACTCCTGCAGAGGCCCAATTTAACCATCCTCATATCCTATCAATTTCCCCCTCACACTGATCCCCCCTTGCCATGGAAGACAGTCACAGCACTGTAAAATTATAACAGTGCCCAGGCTGCCCCAGAACCAGCAGGTGGAAAAAATAAGTTTATTCACAGAACCACAGAATCACAGAATCACAGGGTTGGAAGAGACCTTCAAGATCATCGAGTCCAACCCAGCCCCAACACCTGAACTAAACCCTGGCACCCAGTGCCACATCCAGGCTTTGTTAAACACACCCAGGGATGGTGACTCCAGCACCTCCCCGGGCAGAACATTCCAGAACTTTATCACTCTTTCTGTGAAAAACTTCTTCCTGATGTCCAACCTGTATTTCCCTTGGGGCAGCTCGAGGCTGTGTGCTCTGGTTCTGTCAGCTCCTGGAGCCAGAGCCCAGCCCCAGCTGAGCACAGGCACCTTTCAGGGGTCACAGAGAGTGCTGAGGTCACCCCTGAGTCTCCTTTTCTCCAGCTGAGCACCCCCAGCTCCCTCAGCTGCTCCTCACAGGGTTTGTGTTCCCAGCCCCTCACCAGCCTCGTTGCCCCCTCTGGATGCCCTCCTCTAAGGTGAGGTTTTATCTTAAAATAATTCACATGGAAAAGAAAAATCATGAGGAGTATCAGGAGCCAGTGTAACTTCCAAAACTCTGATATCACAATCTGTAGTACTACACACTCACAGGAATCCTGAAATATTTCGGATTATCTGCCATATGCTCCTTGTCAAAGTGGCTGTGCACCACTAAGCCTTCATTAGAAGCAGAATTTCTTTTATAATGAGTTTTTAACAGTTTTGCTTTGAATTTAGAAATCTTTAAATGGAATCAGCACAGAAGCCTTTTTTTTTACCCAGGTTTTCTTATCACAAATCCTTCTTTGTATTCCTCTTTACTGTAGTGGTGATGTATCTCAAAAGAGCAGCATGGTTGGCAGCCACCACCTGTGACTGCATTCAGGGCGGGACTGGCTAGCAGGAAGAATTTCTTTCAGTGTGGAAAATAAATAAATTCCCACATGCATTTCAGTGCCTGCCAGAAATCATCTTTCTCTTTACAGCTGAATGGCCTGAATTACCTTTTTTACATATACAGATGAACCAGGTCTCTGAAGGTAATCAAAAGACCATTGCACCATTTTAGATGCTGATCTCTGAAGCAGAATAGCAAGAAGTCCAGAATTGTGTTTAGTGGAAAAGTCAGGTTTCAAAATGTATTTTCCAGGCTGATGTAGAACAGAAATGAAGTTTTGTAAATGCATTTTTGGTGATAAATACAAAACAACGCTTTGCTTTTCTTAGAACACACAGAGAGTCTGGTGTCTGGAGTTCTGCTGTGAGGTGTGAGGAGGCTGGATTCAAATTCCTCCTCCTTGTCTGTTGACATGACATAGAAAGAAATAATCCTGGGCATTCACCTTCTCAGAGTCTCCTGGATTTTTCTGTCATTATTCTATATTGGGCGTTTTCTTGGGGGAAACTAAGAAAAATTGAATTTGATGGGAGTATTTTTTCACTAAATAAATGTGCTCCTCGGGTAAAGTTTTCATTTGGACAAATGATCTCAGGTCTTGTACACATCTGTGAGTGAAGGTGCCCCTTTTTCCCAACCACTTTGTGCACACCCTCTGCTCCCTGCTAACCCAAGGTGTCACTTTGGGCTTGTGCTGGCACAGTGGCACCTCCCTCTTCAGCCTGAGGCAGTGGCAGGGCTGACCTCTCTCACACTCCCCAGCCAGGCTTCCAAACACCCACCCCCCCCGTGCTTCCAGAAAATGCATCCCCAAACCTGAGAAACCCTCATTCAAATTTCAGATACCCAGCACGGAACTGCTATCATCTGCAAAATTCCCCAGCCAGCTCCCTTCTGACAAGGTTTGATACGGTGTAATGCAAAATGCATATTTATCCTTGTTTTTATAACATTTTGTTATGGCATATTGCCTCCCATCATCAGGCCATACCCTGGAACTGATGAGATTGCAGCTGGTTGGTGCATGCATCACCTACATTTTATAGAGTGCCTTCTACTCTTGATTTTCAGTTGTCACAACCCACCAAAGATGTGCTGTTTCACAGCTTGGGGCTCTAAGTCACAGGAGATAAAGTGCATATTGGAAGAGTAAATTGAGTTTTTTCCTTTAAATGGAAGGAAAGTCATAGTTGGGGTAGAGAAGAAATAATAAATCTATTTTCTGGAACAAATAGCAGCTCTCATGGTTTCCAGCAATAAAAGCAGGAAGAAAGGCCTAAAGACATGAACATTTAAACAAACAAGTTCAAGATCTTGAAGAAATGACAGTGGGAGCTCAGAAAACTGCTGCCAACTTTAAAAAAAAAAATCCCTCTTTTATTTGTTTGGGTTGTTTTTGTACAGGAAGGAGGTGGAGAGAGAGAAAGCATTTTAAATAAAGGCTTCTTAACCACATGGGTTGAGGTAGGAAACTGTGTTTTCATACTGGTTGCATGAAGAGAAATTGTTATTTTAAAAATTTTTAAAGGGGAAGCTGTTAAAAAAATAACAGTGGGCGGAGAGGAATAATAAAACAACAGCAGATCCCGTGAACTGTGAGGCTTTGGGGAAGAATAAACAACCAAACCCCTGTCCCTGGTAGATGTTTCCCTACTGGATTGGCTTTGCATGGCCAGGTTTTGGTGGTGAGTGGGATACAGGGGTGGCTTCTATGGGAACCTGCTGCCATGTCCATGGAGCCAGTTCCAGGAGGAACAGCCCTGCAGCCCCCAGGTCAGTGCAGAAGTTCAATTTGCTCTCCCCATGATGGTATTTGGTGGGGGATCTCCCTCTGTGCTCATCTCGACCCACGAACCCTTTGTTAGATTTCCCCTCCCCTGTCCAGCCGTGCAGGGCAGTGGCAGAGTGGCTTTGGTGGGTGCCTGGTGTCCAGCCAGGGCCAGCCACTACACCTGCCATGAGAAAAGTTCAGGTAGAGGATGTTGTCCAAATCCCTTATTGGGGCCTTGTCACACTAACACACGACACGAATCGCAGAGACACAGCACAGCCACAGCCGAGAGAAGGCAAGGAAGAAGAAGGTTTTATTTTGATTTTCGTATTATATAGAGTTTTGCGAACGACCATCGATTGGAAGGTGAAGTTACCACCTCTCCAACCACACTGGTCAATGACAAAGTCCATCAAACCTTTTTCCTCCCAGGAGAAAGAATGAAAAACAAAAAGACAGTTAGAAAACATGTGCATGTTTACAAAAAGCAGCGTGAGAAACTCTGTCACAAGAATGAAAACATCAGAAGGCTGAAAATCAGAGCGACAGGGCCTTTTATACTCATTGGTGTCCAGGAACTCAGCTACAGCAACAGGAACCTTCACTTTTCCCTTTGGGGCTGCAGGAGCTTTGCTGTGCTTTATAACCCAGTTTATCTCCTTCCTCCCTCCTCCTGTGAGAGCCAGAAACCCACCTGCAACTTCTGTCTTGGATGTATCACAGAATAGTTTGGGCAGGAAGGAATTTAAAGCCCATCTTTTCCCAGCCTTTGCCATGGCCAGGGACACCTTCCACTGTCCCAGGTTGTTCCAAGCCCCGTCCAACCCGGCCTTGGACAATCCCAGGGATGGGGCAGATCTCCCTTCCTCACTTAAATTCTTGAGGAAGGGAAGTCTAAGCATATTGCAGCTTCCTGCTTTGCCTCTTTTTTCTCTCTTTGTTTAATTTATGACCCTTTGGCAAGTTTATGCCAAACCTTCATCCAGCAGAGGTTCAGCAGAGAGAGCTCTGCAGAGACAGGGCCTGCAGCAAAACTGAAAGCAAGGCATAAATATGTTACTTATTTTTCACATCTGATGCATTCTCTTAAAATCTCTGCACTTTATTTAGAAGCTGAGCAACAAGGACCAGATTCCAATGTAATATTTCATTAACTCTGTTGGAGTGACACCACTCTGTTGGTGTGCTGTGTTATTTAATACTTAGCCACAGACTCCACTGAGATATGGAGTCAGATGCCAGCATTCTTGCTAGAAAAAACAATATTCATGTTAAGAATTCACATCACCATTTACTTATTAATTGTGCCTTAATTGGCTGTCATAAATTCATTTGCCCTTTGATCTACAACAGTGATTCTTTGGGGTTGTTATGACTGCCTGCAAGCATGAGTAATGACTTTGACTTCAATGCAAAGATGTTAGAATAGTGTTGCTGCTACAGCTGAGGTGACTGAAAGAAATTGAGTTGTGGAGATAGCAGGAAGGTGGAGAAGTCACATTTCCAGCATTTCAAAGCATGAATATTTCACACCGGAGAAGAATTATACCATCCTGCCAGAATAGTGACTACACAAACATCTATTCTTGTGAATGAAAATTAATAGAAAATAATTAATTTGGCCTTTCAGTACCTAAACAGGGTCTAAGAGATTTGGAGAGGGACTTGGGACAAGGGATGGAGGGGCAGGACAAGGGGGAATGGCTTCCAATTAACAGAGGGCAGAGTTAGGTGGGATATTAGGAAAACATTCTTTCCCTGTGAGGGTGGGGAGGCCCTGGCACAGGTGCCCAGAGAAGCTGTGGCTGCCCCTGGATCCCTGGAAGTGCCCAAGGCCATGTTGGACAGGGCTTGGAGCAGCCTGGGATAGTGGAAGGTGTCCCTGCCCATGGCAGGGGATTGGAATGAGATGAGCTTTGTGGCTCCTTCCAATTCAAACCATTTTATCGTTGCTTACAATTATATGATTCTATGATAAAGGAAATAAATAAAAAGTAGATGAAAATTAAGGAGCTAAAAGAAAAAAAAAAAGGCAGACAGATCCTGTTAACCTGACAGCTCAGATAAACTGGGAGGTTGCTCTCGGGCTGAGCCATAAATCTGAGCTGGCTTAGTGCAAAGTGATACCAGCACACAACCCAAATCTGGCAGGCAGTGCTTTAGAAAAGCTGCCTGCTTTCTGAGTGAGGCCACAGCACCCTGCAGTTGGGGAAAAATCTCTTCAGAGGGGACTCCTGCAGAGGTGTCTGCGCTGGGAGCCCAGGGCCCAGCGCGGGCGTCTGGCACCGCACGCACCCGCCCAGCAGAGTCTCACATCCCTCCCTGTCACTCCTGCACCTCAGAAGACACAAACTCCTCCACAAAACACCCTGTAACAAGCACAGACACTTGCACAAAATGCCAAAAGTCACGAAACTACGCGGAGGTGCATGAAAAGGAGTATTTTTAGCTCTAGTGTGTAGCTCTACATATATAATCTGTAGAAGGATGTTTTTCCTCTGAGCTCTCTGGTAAGTTTTCCACTGGGAAATGCATGTTGTGAACAGAACGTGTCCCAGGCCAGTACAGGAACCAGCTGCTGACTTCTGTACGAGCAAGTTGGCGGCAGATTTGATCCAGGTCAGTAGTCAGAGCAAGAACATCCAACTGCATTATGTAACTTGGCAAACTCCTTCCCTTTCCAGGCTCCTGCACATTCAGTGTACCTCACTCCCTGCAAGTTGGAAGAATGGCTTTGAGGGAAGAGTCAGCTTTAGCTTTGGATTTCCTACCTGCTGCTCTGAAATAACCTCTGCCCCTATCCCCATGCCCCACACATTCAGCTGAAAGAAGATCTTTTCGGGCACTACAGGCTCACATGGATCCGACCAGGCTGAGGGCAGGACGATACCTGGCTCCCTTTACAAGGAGGAAATTTCCTTCACGCTTGCTGCTGCAAACATTGCTCTCCATCTCCAAGAAAACAGGCAGGGAGAGTCGCTTTCATTCCCCAGCTGCTTCCAGAGATTCCCAGGGATGCTGGGGGTCCCTCTCTCTAAGGCAACAAACTGGGATTTTTGGATTCTTTCACCGATGTTGCTCCCAAGCTGTTGAGTGACCTTGGGGTGAGTCATTTCCCCTCTCACTTTTGGGCATTTCAAATTTGTAACTCATTCAGGAGACCTGCTTTCTGCCTTTTCTTTGCTGTTTTGTTGCAGTCATGGGCATCTTCAAAAAGCATCCCTGGTGTCCTAAGGGAATGACTAAATCTAACTATCAGAGGAATTAAAGAAAGAACGAAACTCCATCCTGCTCTGGGATTTCTCCTTCCTGTAACAAACAGTAGTGGAAAAGTTCTTAATTTTGTTCTTCATCTGTGTGTGTTGGGGCTGGGGAAGGACGGTTTAAAATTTCATCTTTAATCATAGAATCACAGAATGGCTTGGGTGGAATGGACCTTAAATATCATTTTATGTTCCTGCTATAGGCAAGGACATCTTCCAACTTTAACCAAGAGGGTCAGCCTGACACAGGAAGGATTCAGAGCTTTTTTCCTCCCAAGAACTCTCACCCTGTGTGTTTGGCAGCTTCTGGCTCCAGCCAAACCACCCACCTGCCTGGCCCCCTGCCATGCAGTCAAATAAACTGCACTCACCACTTTCACACCTCCAAGTGTCGAGAGGCTCCTCTCTTGGCAATGGCAGAGTGAGGAATTTATGCCTGAGCACTGCTGAATGACAGGGAGACAGAAGAAAAACCTCTGCAGAAGCACAAATAAAGCAGCAGCAAGGAATCCCTCCCTAATGCTAATCTATTATTCCAGTCCCATGAGGAAGGCAGATGTCAGACAGCCCAAATCTATTTCTGGCTCACAGTCTCACCTTTTAAAACCTTGATTCTCCATGCAGAAGGTGGAGATGATCCTCAGATCCAGGGGATGCGAAGAGAATTAAAAGTGCTTGAAAGGAGCTTGCCAGAGTGCCAAATATTTGCAGTAATGAAAAGATGCCCACAATACTGATGGCATTTTGGGTGGATACTAAATTAATCATTTGTTGGGACACCTCTTCTGATTCAGCCCTTTCCCCTCTGTAGGAACACAGAATCATTTAGGTTGGAAAAACCCTCTAGGATCCTCCAGTTCAACCATTCTCCCGGCACTGTTAAGGCCACCCCTAGCCCTGTCCCCAAGTGCCACATCCACATGGCTTTTAAATCCCTCCAGGGATGGGGACTCCACCAATGGGGACTTAAAAACTCTTTCTGTGAAGACATGTTCCCCAGTATCCAAGCTAAACCTCTCCTGGTTCACTTCTACTCAAGGATACACATTGCATGTGTAGGAATTCATTTTCACATATCCCTGCCATCTATGTCTGCCTCAGGTTTTGGGCACGTGTATTTACTGGGTTATTAATATCTTCAGGCTTTACTGATTTCAATCAGTTTGTTGGCATTGAGCACCTTTGGAAACTGGCAGACTTGTCTGTGTTTCATGGCATCCAGAGCGAGGAGATTTTTTCTAGATTTTTACAGATTTAATGATTCAGTCGAGGAAACATAGAAGTGTTTTTATTATAAGGCAAGAAAAAGAATCCAGAGTCCAAGTCCCCTGATTTAAACTCAGAGTTGTAAAATCAGAGAATGGCCGGGCTTGTCAGGGAAAAGTGGGGGTTTGTTAAGGTTTTCCAGGGAAATGGCACTTTTCTTATTTTATTTAATGAAGAGACAGCATATTTACATTACTAGCAGTAATACTTTTCAAATGAAAATGAAGCCATGAATGCACATCCTCTCCCTGAAATTCCCTTCATTCAATGCAAGCTTTACATAACCTAACATTTCTATACCACTGATATCAGACTTTATTCTTTAGTAATTACTGGAAGTACACACAGCCACTCAGCATTAGTGCTTTTTCATCTCTCTGAAGGATTGAGATCTCCATGTCTGGGATAAGCTGAATTCTTTGTCTTTGATTCATTGAAACTCCAAGCGTTTTGCACTCAGAGCAAGTGCAATAATTTTAAAAAAGTGCTTTTTTCTCACCAAAGCTTTGGAGTCACTGTGATGCCTTGTGAAGGCTGAGCTAGAACAGAGACCAGACAGAGCTAAAGAATAAAGCAGGGATTTATTAAAAGGATTTCCTCAATGGATCCACCTTGGGCAGCACAAGAGCCCAGCCAGGGCTGCACCCAAGATGAACCAAAATGGTCCCAAAATGGACACCGGGCACGGGCTCTGGCACTTTTATCAGTTCTGCTCCATTTGCAGATTGGAGTTAATTGTCCAATTCCAGCTTTAGCCCATCAAGCCCCATCCTTCTTGTCTTTCTCTCTTCAGCCCACGTTGTTTGTGCTCTTGGGCCTGAGATCTGGATCATTTGTCCTTGGTCCCCAGCTAGAGAAGGAATTGTTTTGCGTCATCTTGACATTTTATGAGTTGCCTGGGTGCAAGCCTGCTGAGGTTTTTCTTCCCAGGGGAAAGCTCACTTTCTCAGTACAGAATTCTATAAACAAATCTCTGAGCTGTGTTTTCAAGGACACAGGTGGTGTTTTTCTGCCCTGTCTCCCGATATGGGAGATGTGGGTTTTCTCTCTCTCAACCAATGATGTGGAGAATTGTTATCACTGATTTGTAAACATTCTAGTGTTCTTGTACTGAGCATGAAGAATTAAGCATCTGAGCTCTGTACCTGGGCACATAATAGCCCAAGCCTTCCGAACAATGGAGTCATTTTAATAAATCTTATTAATCCTTCTGATATTGGAGTCAGAAAGTTCTGTTTCGCCGTCAGGCCACAATAATAGTTTTGTCTCCCTACTCTGTGAAGAGAGCTTACCATCCCATAATATGAAGCTCAGACCCACACACTAAAGCAGCACAGAATCTGAAAAATATAACAGCTAACACCTGAGGCATCAGCTGGTGAGGACAGCCCCAGGAATGGGCAGTCTGGAGCACTCACCATGGTAGCAGCTCACGTTAGCACCCTGTGGTCAGTCCCTTTTGCTTCATTGTCCTCTCCTTGGTTTATCCTCACATCACCTCCTCGTGGCAGGCTCTGGGCTGCAGCTCACCCACCAGCAGCTGAAAGCTGCTCATCTCCACCAAACCCTCCACACTTTAACCTTGCAGTGATTGGAGAGCTGGGGGATGGGAAATCATTGTGAAAAAAAGGGGTTTTGTGTGGTTGTACAAACGAATTTGAGTCAACACCAATTTATTCACAGTTTGTCTTTATGTCGTGTCAAGCTCCCTTCGGGTGCAATGTGTAATTTTTGCCACTTGTCTTCAAACCCTCATTCCTGTGTCTCCATATGTGATGGGGCTGATTTTAGGGGGCTGATTTCCAGGCTAAAGCACAATGAGGGAGAGGGAGAGGGGATGAGTGACCCCTGGATGTGCTCCCTTGGTCCCAGCATGGCTCGTCGGTGGATGCTGATCCCCGGGGGCAGCCCTGGGAGCCCTGGCACTGCCTCTGCCAGCTGCAGATTTTCCAGCCTTAAACAGATTTGTAGCAATCAGCAGTTCCCAGTTTCCAGAGGGACACAGCTACGTGGTTCTGGATCACTGCTAGTTTTTCTCATCTGAAAGCTCTTCTCCACAGAACAAAAAAATAAATTAAAAAAAAAAAAAAAAGCCAGGGCAAAACCTCACACACTTCAAGAACTTCCTTTTTTCGCAGTTTCCCCTGAGCCTGTCCAAAGTCCATCAGCCTGTTACCACTTGTGCTCAGCATGATGAGCCCTCTCTGAAAAATAAGACCAAAACCAGCTGAAATAAACTGTAGGGAAAAAAAGAAAACAGCAAAAAAAAAAAACCAGACTGACTCTCCCTCCTAAAAAATGATGTTCCAAACTGTTAAGAGAAGCTTAGATATCCCAAAAGCTTTAAACCAGACTGGGTTTGTATCCTTTTTATATTTCCTTGTGGATATAACATCTTTGTTGAAAAACCGTTGGTTTAAAACAAACCCACAAGCTCTTCTGAGGGGAAAAAAAAATACACTTTGAAATGATTGACTTTTGCAATGTGGCCTATATTTTTAATGAAAATATTTTTAGTGCAAATACAAGGCTATTTTATTACATCAAAGTTCATGGCACTGCAAACACATGAGGAGGTGAGAAGTCAAAAAAAATTTATTCCACATAGCAAAATGGAAACCATTTCAATTTTCAGGAGAATGGTTTTCCTGTGGTTTCACCTGTTACACTTAGATATGTCAAATGATTGTAACATATATGTTCTGACACAATTTAGAAATTACAAAGCCTAATCAGAAGTCTGAGCTGCCAGGTTATGTAATGCAGGAAGGGGAGGAATTGAGGTCAGACAAAATCTGATGCTTGTACAATATTAAGATTATCCAAATAAAAACAACACTTCTGATTTGCTAATTTTTAGCAGTCGTGGGGTATACGAGGTAAGAGAACAAGTGTATTCAAGAAGAAATAATAAACCACCTATGGCAGCTGTCGGAATGCAACAGGCAAAATAAAATGCTTTTTTACAGGTATTTAAAGCCAGAAGCATCAGTTGGAGCTTGATGTGACTTGCAGATAAAAAGAAAATCTGTGAATCTTAAATATGCACAGGGGGAAGAAAATCACAGACACACCACAGGGGTGGCATTGAAGCCCTTTCCACTGCAGGCATTCCAGCTAATTGCTCGCTGCTGCCTTGTGGCAAAGCCCACACCCAATATTCAGTGACTGGCACAGGAGCTGAGATGCTGCTGCTGCTGATTCCTGGTGCAGATGGTGGAGAGAAGGTCCTCAAAAAGGATAGAAGCTCAGAGTCTGTGTGAAATTAAAGAACACAGCTCATAAATTATGATTCATACAATGCATACGGTTATTAACTGCCTAAAAGCATCTCAAAAATGCTTGTCCTGGTACAGATGCACCTGTCCTGTAACAACAATTCTAACATCTGGATTTGATTTAAGCTGGAATAGAGTGAAGGGAAGTGAAGGAGTCCCAAATAACAAACACCTTCACAGGACACCCAAGGAGAGACACAACTGTGATCTCTGCCTTAAATACAGTGACTTAGGCAATGGTATGTTCATCGTTGAGGTGTGAGTGCTGATCTGAAATCCATCCTCAGCCTGAGAGCCTTCATCTCTTCCAAGAGAGCAAGAAAACATTCATCCCCTGACACACAGGGATCATTTATGGGGTCATGAAGGAATAGTTTAGGTGAGGTATTTGCCATTGGGCTGTTTTGAAGCTGCTACTCTTTCCAGCCAAGGAACAAATCAGGGGACCAAGAAACCCCATAATATAAAAAAACAGGTTACTGCCAATTTTTGCTGACAGATAAGAGAAAAAGAAATTCTGCATTCTCTCCATCTTACATGGACAGCTTAAGCACACTCTATGACTGCTAAATTACAGGAACTGTGCCAGGAAGCAACTGAAAGCCAGAGACCTCCCCATGCTGAAGCACCAGGCTACAGAGAGACATATTTATCCCATTTTTCCCTCCTGTACACATGCATCAAATAGTAGCATTAAGAAGCGAAGTACAAGGTACCCAGAATAGCCCAAAGTGGAAAAAGATTAAATTTCTCTTCTGCAAGGTGAAATAAGTGGGCTGAAACCCTTTCAGAATGAAAAAGGTGGGGAGATGAGCCTCCTGCTTTCATGCTGAGCTCTCCAGCCACCACCAGCTGACGTGAAAGGTGCTGAGTGTCACTTTGAAAAGACAGCAGTGAACTCCAATCGCAGCTTTCAAAGAGAAGGAAGCAATTCCAGAGACTCCTTTTATGCTAGGACAGGTGAAATGTTTGTACACTCCATGCAAGGACTGGGTATGCTGGGTGGATTGTTCTGTCTTTTTATGTGTAGTCCCAAGGCCCTAAGGCTGAACTGGCCAGAAGAGCCAGAACATGACAGTGAGATAACCAATGAAATGGGGTTTAGAGAGAGCCAAGCTCCCATTTAAAATGGGTAATAAAAGGCTCCAGAACTGTCGCTCTGATTTTCAGCTTTCTGATGTTTTCATTCTTGTGATAGAGTTTCTCACATTGCTTTTTGTAAACATGCACATGTTTTTCTAACTGTTCTTTTGTTTTTCATTCTTTCTCCTGGGAGGAGAAAGGTTTGATGGACTTTGTCATTGACCAGTGTGGTAGGAGAGGTGGTAACTTCACCTTCCAATCGATGGTCATTCCCAAAACTCTATATAATACGAAAACCAAAATAAAACTTCTTCCTTGCCTTCTCTCAGCTAAGACTGTGCTGTGTCTCTGTGATTCGTGTTGCGCACTAGCGTGACACAGAACAACCCCCACATTGTGGAATAAGCCCCAAATGTTTTTCAAGGGGCATGTGAATTTTTTTAATCTTGTGTTATACCTCCTGTTCTGTGCAGTGTGTGGAGCACAAGCACGTTGCCCATTTGCCATGCTCCAGTGATTGGTAGATTTTGCTGTCCATTTGTTTGACATTTCCTCTGCTGAGGGAAACTCACGTTGCATTAGACACTGTTCAGTGTCAGGTTCACCAGGGCAGTGCTGGCATATCATTATATCAGATTGCAATGTAACACCAAACTGCTTTGGCTTAATCATGTTCTATCTTTCAAGGGGCATAGCTTCCCATTTTCTCATTTTTTTTCAACTATAGGAGGCTCAAAAAATATCAGTTTAACACTACTCTAAAAATACAAGTCAACATAATGCCTTGTTTCAGAAATATAAGGTAAGAAATCAGATTTTTGCCTCAGAGAAATGGTTCCAAGGAGCACACAGAATAAACAATGACCATATACACTTATTCCTAAAGTGCTTCCATTGGAGCCCTTCGATACGAGCAGAATTAATTGCAGCATTGTGCAGCAGAGTTGGGCAAACTGGGGAGTAAGATTTTGGACATTGACACGAATGGAAGGCTGAGCAGTTTGCTGCTGAAATCTCTGTGTTTTGTTCAAGAAGGTTCAGGTGGATGTGCTGATGTTTATCACAATAGGGGCACAAAACAAAAGCTGCCCAGGGATGCTGTAAGCGTGCCAGAACAGCCTCAATGGGACTGCTCTCACAAACATTTTGGAAAGCTCTCTTTTCAGAAAAATCACTTTGCTAGTGGATTGTGTCATGTTGTGGCCGTGCCTCGCCCTTGCATGTGATTTGATTTAGTGGGTCAGTGGAAATGATTTGGGGACACGTGGGAGCTGTCCCCTGATGACATCACGGGGTGGTCAGAGGGGGAGCAGAGGGAAATGTCATGGTACTTTGAGAAGGATTCCACAGGACTGCTCATTTGTGCTCCTCGTGCTGGAGGCTGGCTGCATTTAAAGCCTGGAGGGTGGTTCAGTTTGCAAATAATGCCTGAGTCACCACTCGCATGGAAATAGAGAGGGGGGAAGGGTTTTTTATTTTAGAAATATCTCATGTGAGGATGGTGACACATCCTACACAGATAGACCATGGATAGAATCACAGAATCATAGCTTGGCTTGGGTTGGAAGGGACCTTAAAGATCACCTAGTTCCAGCTCCCTGCTGTGGGCAGGGACAGCTAATAATAATCATCAGCTCTGTTCTCCTCAAGAAAACAGGTCTACAAGTAGAAAAATCTGCCAACTCAAGATAGTTTGGTATTAGAGCAGGAGGAAGATGCCACTTCATCACTATATCCTTTTAGGACATGGTTAAATTGTTAAATAACACAGTTAAATAACATGGTCATTTTCAGAGACAGTAAAAACACACTCAAATTGTCCTCAAAACATTGTCCTCAAATTGTCCTCAAAACAAATTTGTCCTCTGCCTCCATGACTGGATCCTACAATGAGAACCATTTAGTTTCTGGGTTTGCCAGATAGGATTTCAGGAGATGGGAGACGCAAGTGGATTCAGATGGGGTGGGAGCACAGCTTGCAAGCTGAACCAAGACAGGCAGTGAAGGATAATTCCCTTTTGATTGGACAGCTCTGGTGGCAGCTCTGGATGCCTCATGGAGCAGGGAATGCTTCCTGTGATCCAGACTCCATGATTCAGAAGGCATAATGGGTTTTTTATTAATAGAATATCACAGTCTTATAGAGAAGTTTGTGCACCTAAGACCTGATTGGTCTTTAGGAGACTCCTTGGTTAAACAGGGAGTAACTCCTTCTTGTAAACATCCTGCACAACACCAGGTGCAAGGGATAAGGTAGTAATTGTTTAAATTCTTTTCTCTAAGTTTCCCAGACTACTTTATCTCTGTTCTCCCTTCAGAAGAACTGAGAATAACCACACTTCCCTAACCCCTTTGTGGCTGTGGGGCAGCTCAGGGGATGTCACATCTCAAGAGCAAGAACTGAGGCATGTACAAATGGATGCCCAAGTTTGTCATCTTGAAATTAAAGCCTTTCAAAAGCAATGTGATTTATCTTGGTCAGGAAGGATGACAACAAAGGGTTATATTTAAGAGTTTAAGGAACATGTTTACTCTTATTATAACCATTTTTTGGCAACACAACAAAGCAACAGGACTAAGTTATAGCGATTAAGGAATAAAAGTAAATAATTTTCTCCACCCCCAAACATCACAGGACAATGCATAAGGATGTCATTCAAACTTACTGATTCCTTTATTTAAGTACTTACAGTTGCAATCAGGATTTCCAACGGTTTAGGAAAAAGAAAAAAAAAGAAAAGTGATTACAATCAAGAAATCTCCAGCCATAAACTGATTTGCAGGCTCCTTTATTTCCTTTCTTCTTTCTTCCCTCTCCCTTCTGTGTGGCAAAAGGCAAAAATGGGAAATTAGTCCCACTAAGCCAGCATTAAGGGATGTTATGTGCATAATTAATGGCAGTTTTCTGGTTTGTCACATTAATAAACCAGAGGGCAGAGAAGCATCTCCAGGATATCAGAGACCAGGAGGAGAAAGGGTGCAAAGGTTAAAATATAGTCCATATGCTTTTTTGGCTCATATATTATCAAAATAGGAGGAGGAGAGCAGTTTTCCAGCCATACAATTTTGAAACTGTCCTTACAGAGCAAACCCCTGCTCTCCTGTGTCCTGGTGCTCTTAAATTCATTATTTATTTTNCTCATAATATAATAATATATTCATTATATTATTCATAATATATTAATGGTTCATAATTAATTATTCATTATTTATACCCTCTAAGGACTGTGTGTAGGGATGAGGCAAGCCCTGCTTGGAGTGCAGGATTTTGCTGGTCACTGCTTCACTCATACTTGAGCTCAAAGATATCCCACAGGAGGGATGGATGGAAGTTAGGCAAAAGACATATGCAAAATTTCAGAGGGAAAAAAATCAGAAAAACTATTTTAAAAATTATTTTTAGATACCACCAGCTGCCAAATGTTGTTTTTTACACCATATACTGACAAGTGAAAGGCAAACCCAGGCCCGTAGGGAAAGCTGTGCCTTACTAAGCCTCTTGGAAAGTAATGTTTGGCTGTCATGCAATTAAGTTTATTTGAATTAATCAGCTTCTTGAACTGTCTGGGCAAATGTTCACCCTTGAGACAGCTGATTTGTAGAAGCTTTCAGTGATGCATAACAAAATTACCCTAAAAATCGAACTGGAGGTCTGGGTAAACAAGCACCTGTAGGTGATTTCCCATGAGTTATGGAAATTTCTCTCACCACCAGTCACTGCCCGGAAAATCACCCTGCTTGGAAGAGACCTCAGGAGATCCCAAGCCAAATTTTCTGCTGAGAGCAAGGGCAGCTGAGAGGGCAGCCCAGAGTGCTCAAGGCTTTACCCCTTCAGCTTTTCAAGGATGATATTCACCCACAACCAGGCTCTGTGTCCGTTGCATGCACAAAATAAAATGTGTTCACATAAATTGTTTTCAGTTTACTTGTTTTACCTTGGATTTGCAATAAGAGCATGCAAAAGACCAGTGAGTGCAGTTTAGCTGATAAATGTCTCTGCTTTAACCACAACAGTGTCAGTGCTTGCAATATTTCCACAGGGAGCTACCTGTACAAACAATATTTAAATGAAGAGGCTGCTGACCCAGATTACAGCCTCTAGATGCTACTGGAAAAATAGGAAATGAGCACCACAATAACTGAAGTAAATAATCGAGCATCCTACAGGCTAGAGTGAGGTTCTTACAGTGTTTGTATCCTCTGTAAATTAATTTTGTCCAACTTTAAGTACGATTGCGGAGTAGCTTTAATTTTTATCACCACATAAATAGTGTAAAATAGGTTTTAGTGGTGCTACAGTGCCTTTTTGCAGGGAGATGGTCTTGTAACCATTGAATGCACCAAAAGAAAACTCTACTGCTTAGCTACATGTGCAGGAGTAGCTTCCATGTGAACATGGAGGGATTACGTTTCTGCAAGCAGAGCTGCCAGCAGTGTATTTTTGTAGTGTGCACATTTTCAAGGCAAGGTAGGTCTCTCTGAAGAAAGAAAACAAAGTATTACCCAGGGGTGTTTGGGACATTTTTAAGAAATTGCCTTTTCTTTGATGAAATGCAGTTTCATCAAAACTTTTTTTTTTTTTATGATTATTTTCTTGGAGCAAACTAGATATCAATTTTCTCAGAGAAGACATTTGGGTGCAGGCAGAATTTCTTGTAGAATTGAAAAGAGATGGGGATAAGGGACACAGAGCCACCATCCCCTATTTCCAAGAACTATTACCTCAGTGGGAAAGAGACACGAGGCACTGAATCTTGTATTCCTAACACAAATAGCTAAATCTGAGTGGTCTAGGTGCCACGAGGAAGCAACACATGACACCACTTGCTTTCCTTGCTCTGCAGTTTTTGTTGGTACCACTTTGCAAAGGGCGCTCAAGAGGCATCTGAGCTCCAGCCACCTCCCTTGGGAAAGTGTCTGAACCACTCAGGGACCTTGGATTTTTTTGTCAGGACACAGAACTTTTCCTTCCTTCCTTCCTTCCTTCCTT
>VXAX01005976.1:449654-569654 GCA_013399835.1 Leptocoma aspasia
TCCTTCCTTCCCTCCTTCCCTCCTGCCTTCCTCCCTCCCTCCCTCACTTTATTCCACAATTAATGTTGTTTTAGAGTTTTTCTCCATACACTGACTCATTATTTTTCAAATCCCACATATCTTTGCCAAGACAGAAGAGCTGCTTCCTGCCCTGCTCTAACATTAACTGCTTGGTTCCTCAGGTTGGATCCCATTGTTGCTCCCTGCACATAAATCTTGTTTAGTCAATAGGATTTGACTGCCTGGAGGAAAGCATGATCAACTGCATAGAGAAGCATAAAATATATTTTTGTGTTTCACATCCTTAAAATGTTTTTTTTTTGGGAAATAATTCCCAAAGCTGTTCTTGGCTAATATTTCTTTTTCTTCACTGAACTATTTTCTTACACTTTTGGCTTGCTGAAGGATATGAACTGGAGTCTCATTCATCAAGTCTTTTGGTCTAAATTTTACTTTTCCTTCTGTTTTCTGAGTTTGCTGTACCTTAACATTTATTTCAACATTTTGTTTCAACACTTTGGCTCGATGCTTTCTCTCTCAAGAACTTTGAATCCTTGTTTCAGACAGGTTAAGCAGTCCAGCACACATTGAAGAAATCTGGCAATATTCCAGAAATCCTTAGAGTATTGTAATATGAGATGGAATATTGCAGCCAAACTAGAGAACCCACAGTGTAAAACCCTCAGAAGTCTTTAATGACTATGAAATATATTTAATAACCTGGCCAGAGGGGATGTTTCCTCCAAATGTCCTTTTCTGTCACTGGGTTATGCCACTTCTTAGGGTGCCTATCTCTAAGTTTGAATGTTGACAGTTATTTTTAAAGTGTTTAAGCTCTTGAGTTGAGAGTTTGTAGGAATATGTTGCACAGGTTAATTATTAAAAAAATCTCAAAAATTGACTTCCATCAGTTATCTTTTGGACAGTGGCCAACACCATAATGTGTGCAGCAGGAGATGGGAAAATTAGATTTTCTTTTTATCTATATTCTGTTGTTTATTTCAATGTTGCTCTCACTTTTTTTTTTTTTCCTGAATCCTTTCTCTTCAAAATAAATTAATTTTGAATCACATTTGATGACAGTGTTCAAGATGTCTGCACACCTCTGACTTAGGCCATGCCTTTATCATATTCCCAGCCTTAAAACCTTTACCCTCTCTGAACACATCTTGGCATTTTGTTTGCTTCCTGATCCCTGCTGTGCACTGAGCAGATGTTTTCATGGAGTGGTCTTCAGTGACAGCAAGATTTTTTTCTTGAATAATTACAGTTAATTTATAACTCAGCTATGCATATGAGCAGCTGAATTGTCCTTTCCAGCAGGTGTCTCCTCAAATTTGTCTGCAGTGAATTTCATCTGTCATGAATGTTGTGCAGAGAGTTCAGTCTGGCCATCTAGAATTCTCCAAGGTCTTATTTAGTCTTGGCCAATCTAAATAATGTCACATAAACCACATTTTTCCTGGAACAAAAAAAAAAAAATTGCTGCTGAAGGCCTTGTCCCAGATTATTTAGAATATTTGTTGATATTTGTCTCAGCTGTTGCCTGGACTTTGCAAGATATTTTTCATGTCAAAAAGAAAGTAGAAGCCATCCTCCAAGGAGTTCAGTTTTGAGGCAAGAGATCCACAATATAACTAAAATATTCAGGGTGATCATTAACTACACCTTGCTAAAATAAAATATTTTTTAAAAGCATAAATATATAATTTTTAAGGACTTTTGGTAAAAAATCCCGAACCGTTCACAGTTACACTTCAGGTTACTCAGTGTCCCTGTAGGAACCTTACAGGGCTTCATTCTTTTGTGGATTCCTTTGACAATTATCCATGAAATGTGACTATCAAGTCTTGCCCTTTTTTATCTTTTTACCAGTTTTTAACCCCAGGCAGAACCTTACCCCATGATAGATGACTTTCTTAAGCAGCTTTTTGTAAAGGAATGCTGTTAAAAGCTTTTTAATAAATAATGTTAACTGCTTCTCCTCTCACCACTGCTTTAACAACATCCTCAGGCTCAGACCCAGCAGTCAATCCGTATTTAGGAGAAAATTTTGTCACGAGCTAAAAACTAAACACATATCCCAGAGTTTGGTGGAGGAGAGCTGGATTTAACCATGTTTTCAGCTTTGCTGGACAGGTGATTTGCAGAGCAGATTAAGTTGAGCAGGGACTTGGACATCCAAAGTATTCTTTATAATGTTATCTTAATCTCTCAGCCTTCTGCCTTCATCTGTTTTTTTTATCCCAGCCACCTGCTGTGTGTGTAATCCATGGATTGGAATTCTCCTGGGATGCTGAGCACTCTGCTTTGCTGCCTGCCTGCCTGCCTGACCCCTCGTACAAGGAAACACCCAGCCCCACTTGGTTTCCTAAAGAAATGTTGTAGATGTGTGCAGTACTAAAGTGGTAGTAGCCTCTCCAGTAATCTGGAGTGTCAGAGAATTTACCTGAGTGCTTGAGTGCTGTTTGTGAGTGCAATATTGGCAGGCTGGGAGAGATGGGGCTGTTCAGCCTGGAGAAGAGAATATTCCAGGGAGACTTTCCAGGACCTTGCAGCACATAAAAATGTTCCAAGAGAGCTGGAGAGGGACTTTAGACAAGGGATGGAGGGACAGGACAAGGGGAATGGCTTCCCACTGCCAGAGGGCAGGGATGGATGGGATATTGGAAGGAATTGTTCCCTGTGAGGGTGGGCAGGCCCTGGCACAGGGTGCCCAGAGAAGCTGTGGCTGCCCCTGGATCTCTGGAAGTGTCCAAGGCCAGGTTGGACAGGGCTTGGAGCAACCTGGGCTAGTGGAAGGTGTCCCTGCCCATGGCAGGAGTTTTAAGTAGATGATCTCTGATGTCTCTTCCACCCCGAACCATTCTGGGATTCTGTGAATATCCTCATGGAACCGAGATTACCACATCCCAGTCTCTTATAGCTCCTCTGGAGAAGTGACATTCCATTTTGCCTGAAAGCAAGATGGAAAGTGTTCATTTTTCTGTAGCTAATTCCCAGCGAGAGGAGGTTTCAATGTGTCACTTGTGCCTGCAAGTCTAACATTCATGGCAGCCCACAGATCACCCAAACAGCTTTTAGCTGCAGTTCTGTTTTCTTCTGTCTTTGCTCAATTTATGCCAGACCAATATTCTGCAAAGTATTTCAGTATCTGGCAGCACAGAAGATTGATGTAGATCAGGCTTCTCAGTTTCCCCCATCACCAACTTGGCAATGACAGCCAAAGAGAAGAGCCTTTTACAGCACTGAATGAAGAATAAATCTATACAAATTTAATTAACCTCTGCTGAGCTTATTGAATCCTAACCAAGTTTAGTCACAGTTCTGTAAGTTTGGAAGTGCTTGGCATATTTTTGACTCTTGTACAATAGTTTGAACTGGCTATATATACAAACTAAATTTGTAAAATGAAATTAATAGTTGCTCTTATTGGGGTTTACTGGGGTGAGAATTGCCACCTACACATACAAGCAAAAAGCCACTTCTGCTATAAATACAGCTCTTATTTACTTTTTCTGGAATGAAGATAACTAAAAAACAAGAAAACCAAAATCATCGAAGGGGGCATAAATCAATGGATGGAAACAAAATAGCAACATTCTTTATTTTTTTTTTCTGACTGGGCTTGACATGGCTGGTGCTCTTTGGGTCCCAAAGATGTCAATGTGAGTTATGTCAGCTCATGCTGAAAGAGTGGATTGAAAATGAGTTGTCTGGATTAATCCACCCCACCTCCTCTGTTTTAAGAGGATTGAATAAAAAACTTTATTAAGGACCCCTCAGTGCTACCTTTGTTACTTGTTGTTGTTCAAGGCTGTCACTCCTCCACCTCGCGGTCACTGACAAAGGGGGTGGGCAGGAGGTGTTCTGCCATCGAAAGATTGGCTCTGAGAACTGAAGGAGGGAATTCTGAGGGAATTGTGTCAGAGGGAAGTCTGAGGAGGGAATGAAACCGTGCTGGAATGGGCAGCAAGGCCTTACTGAGCTGCTGGAGGGAAGTCGAGAGGCAGCTCCTTGCAGTAAGGACACACAGACAGGGACAAACAGCCAAAACCTCCTTTTCCACACACATTCTGTGCCCCTTGCCCAAGCTCTAAGTGAAACACAGCTCCTTCTGCTGTGTTGGTGGCTCTTTCTAGCAAAGTGGAGAGGAGTTCTTGGACCTGCTTTTCTTCCTTTGCAGCTAAATCCTTGTCCAGGTGTTTCTGTCCTTTCCTAGAAGCCCACAGGAAGACTCCTCACCTGTCCTGCCATGCTGACTTAATTTCTTAGAGTCAGACAGCAAAATATAATGCTTTAAAGAAGTCTCATGAGGAAGTCAGGTGTGACCAAGAGCCAGAGCTTTAAACAAGATCTCAGGTGAATGCTTAGTCTGGTGTCCTCCCTTGGTATTCTGTTTTTATGCCAAGAAGAGGTATTTCCATGGAATAACAGTGCAGGAAGCACAGAGGGGATCTGTCAGTCACTGCCCACCCAGTGTTGTCATCCCAAAGGGAAAAACAAGGTTCTTTTCCATTAAAGAACTGGGTAGCATATTTGTCACCTCCATCCTCAGGACTTTAAGGGAACAAAGTATTTATACTTTTGGGTCTGAGTGGACAAACCCCTTAATGAAAATCCAGCCCTGAGGGTCTCATACCCAGTTTCTGGGTCTGCCACCCACCTTCCTCCTCTGCCTCTCCCTTCTCATTGTGGATCTCTCTCTCAAACAATGTCTTTGTCTCTTTATCATTTTGCTTTTCTGCAGACATTTTAGCTTCTCTTACTGCTTTCTTTGAGTAAGATTTAAAGAGTAAAATAGGAATATATAAAAGCTGTAGGGTTGGGGTTTTTTTCCAATTTTCACCATTAAAAATATCACATGTTCTACCTCTTTAAATGAATTCTCCTTTTTTTTAACCTTCCAGTACCTGAAAGGAACCTACAAGAAAGCTGGAGGAAGACTTTCTATAAGGGCGTGAGGTGACAGGACAACAGGGAATGACTGCAAACTGAAGGGGAGTAGATTTAGAGGGGATGCTGGGTGGAAATTCTCCCCTGTGAGGTGGTGAGGCCCTGGCACAGGGTGCCCAGAGAAGCTGTGGCTGCCCCTGGATCCCTGGAAGTGTCCAAGGCCAGGTTGGACAGGGATCCCTGGATTAGTGGAAGGTGTCCCTGCCCATGGCAGGGGGTGGAATGAGATGATCTCTAAGGTCCTTTCTGACCTAAACCATTCTATGGTTCTATGTTTCCATGCCTTTTACAAAGATTCATCATGGCTTTACTATTTATTAAAATCAAATATAAAGCATACAATTTTGCCATTCATGAACTCACATGTTTTCTTCAAGACATGGATTGTAGGCTCTGAATATCTAAAAGTCCTTGTAAATCTCCAGAGTAAATATCATGGTTAGAAAGTTCATTTCTTTGCCACGCTGTGACTTTCTTCCATATAGTGAAAGGTCAAATGTGCAGCTGATTTACTGAGGCCAGGACAATATCCTCATAAATTTTGCCTCCCTCCTGTAAAGGGCCAGATACCTGCCTTATTTTTCTATTTATCACACCTCTGTAAAAATATATAAATGTACTAAAAGACAGCCAGACTTCATGTCCCCTAATTAATAATATCCTTAAAAATAGAAACAAAACTGACCTCACAACCCTTTGAAAGAGAAGCACTTCACTGCACATGTTTGTCTTGCTGCAGAGACAGGAGAAGAAGAGATGTCATAAATAATGATGATATGATGCTCTGTGTGGAAAGTATTCAGATGCTGTGGAGATGATCTCTACACTGATACAAAAGACTCCAAAGCAGAAGAAAAGCGATCTTGGACTATTCCCAAAATTTCAAGTCTGTTTGTGAAGCACAGATAACATTTC
Source organism: Leptocoma aspasia (assembly GCA_013399835.1). Classification (NCBI taxonomy): domain Eukaryota; kingdom Metazoa; phylum Chordata; class Aves; order Passeriformes; family Nectariniidae; genus Leptocoma; species Leptocoma aspasia. The sequence continues at coordinate 455,526 of VXAX01005976.1, forward strand.
CCCCCCACTTCTAACTTTAAAACAGAGATTTCTGGAGCTGCTGCTCACATCACAGAGATTTCCTCTTCTCTGTCTAATCAGCAATGGGAGACTTCCAGTGCTGAAATATCTTCTTTCAGATCATCAGCTGGCAGAAGCCATCCATTGCCCATTACACACCTCTTTGCACCAGCTGAGCTTCTGACCACAGATGTTTTCCTGCCAGTGAGTAGGAAATGAGCATTCAAGGGAAGCAGTAAGGTCTCTTTATTAATTATTCGTGAGAAGAAGAAGAAGAAGAAGAAAAAAAACCAGCTCCATTGTCCTATTCATAGAATATTTTAACTTTTGGATACCTCTATGGCACAGGGGAGCAGGACTGTCCACATTTGGAGTGCTGCATTGCTCGTGGTGAGGGGACACAGATTCAACGTGGCTCAGAGCCTTTGGTGGCTCATTTTTCATTCCATATGTGCTCCCATGTGCTTCACTCACCCTTAGTCCAGCTGGAAAGGATGTGGAAAGAGGAGAAATCTAAGCTAATGTTTGAAAACCCTTTAATGTAGAATAAGCTAAAGCAGTGTTTTCTGTAATTGGAGGACAACACAGGTTATGTGTCGTGGTTTGGGACCAAGAGGCAAATGCTGGGCCTGTAATGGAGCTGGAGATCTTTGTTTTGCAGTGACAAAATTCCTCTACTTGCTTATAAATGCTGTGTATTATGAGATACTTGATTTCCAGCTTGCATGGGAACACTACTGCTCATGCTGCACCCAAATGAAGCAAGATCTCAGGCAAGAAAAATTCCTTCTTTAGGCCAAATGGAGAAAAAGCCTCAAAAATTTTACATGGTTTTGTGTAAAATAATACAGTGGCTGCTTGAAGCCAGTCAGAGATTTCCAAAGTCAGAAGGAACTGGCAGGGAAAAACACTAAAAGTTAAAGTGCAGATGAAGAAGGCATGTAAATGTAATTTATCACCTGCTTATGAGTTTTGTTACATGAATATCAGCACCAGGTGGGTTTTTTGCATATATTCCTCATCTTTTCCAGCAAAACATCATCAGCCTTCACAGTAGCTGTGCCACAGTATCACAAGTGCCAGGATACAAGATACTGGCACTTCCCAGTATATCAAATATATTTTGCAGTAATGGTCATTACTCTGGGCTATTGTGCAAATATGTCTGAATGGATCTTTTAAAATTCCACTTTAAACACTGCCAGGAAATGAGAAATATGCCATCTAGTTGCAGGAAGAGCTGGGGAAAGGAAAATGTATTATCCAAACGTGCATTTAGCTCAGAAGGGGCACTGAATACTCCCAACCCTTGTGAGCAATACCACGAGATTAACTCACTGCAGGCTGTCAAGGGCTTGTCAATGTATAATGTCTAATTATATATATCTTCTGTTATAATTACACCTCGTTAGTAGCTTGGCTTGTTCCATTGTCAAGGCATGCTAATAATTGCCATTTCTAGATAAACCGTAACCAAATACAAAATACCTATTAGGATGATTATCTTTGTAAGTAGAAAAGAATTGAGCTCAAATTAGGCTGTGTTTTGTTTTTTTTTTAAGACAACTAATTATTTAATTTTCTTCTGCTTACTTTACCAGGGTTTTGCTGAGGATAAACATATTTTCTATCTTGGCTCTTAGCCAATGAAAGGAAGAGGATGGAGGGTAAAGGGGGAGAGAACCCTGGTCATTGATTTGTAGCCTTCATTGCATAAAGGCATAATAATTATCTACCCCTTTGTTCTGCTTTCCTCAGGTAGGAAAAATGATCATTCCTAAGAAACAGGATTGCCATACCTGGTGACACAGATCCAGTATGACCACCGCTGTTAGCTGGCTCTCATTAATAACTACAAGATTCCTGTCCAAGCCTAATTTAATTTAATTTTCCATATTTTGGAACTTTTCCCAATTTCCTTTTGTTACTCAAAGTGCCATAACTTGGAATTCATAGGCTGTTTCCTAGTGCTTCTTAGTCACTTTTTGAAGAAGAAAGGCACTTTTAGATCTTTTATTTAGAAATGTAGTGTTTAGTTTCCATTCTACATGAAAATGATGGAGAGAGGCTGATCCTTAGCTTGGGTGCTCTGCCCTCCTGCTCTGTGACCTCTGGAAACAGTCTTAGTAGAAAATGAAAATAAAATTTCCATTTAGAAAGTGGAATATTATTATTCAGTACTCGTTTGGTTTTTTTTTATAGTATGGTGGCCCTTCAGGTGTATTGGGTCTTACATAAAGGCACAGAGACTCATCAGGCCCTCAGCTGAAATTATTAAAACATTCAATTTTTCTTGAGTTTTTGCTTCATAGGAATTACACTGTTTGGCACCAGGCACAGACCTGATCCTTTTTCTAGCTGGAATTCTCTTCAGAAAGCCTCTCACACCTGTTCAAATGCTACTGAGAGCCTAAAATAGAAGCAGCAAGGTCACATCTGTTCTGAACGTGGAGAGGAATGGGTAGGAACGTCAAGGGGAAAAGGAATTTGTCAGTATTGTGGTGGCTATCAGTGGGAACTATGCCTGTCAGCAGGGCATCACAATAAAAAAAACCCTCAAAAACCCCCTCACCATATGTGGGTTTATCTAAGCCATGTCCTTACAGAAGAGTCATGGATGAAGAAGTGGAAATGAGGGACAGCAGTGTTTTGGCTTCATCACTGGTGTTTTTGGGGGGCTTTGTGTTGGAACCCAGGGCACAGGGAATGTTTTCTGTGTGTTTTAGGAAGCCCTGACTCTCAGCAGAACACTGCTTTTAACCTCTGTCCCAGAGAAAAAATTGCCAAGGCTTTGGGATGAGTTGGAGAACACAGGTGTGAACTAGGTAGTAGTAATAGTATGTAGTAGTCTATCACAGGGTGAAGAATTTAGGGTTTTAGGATTTTAGTATGAGGGCGAATAGGAGACAAGATGGAGGATTCTGGGTGTTGTCTCATCTCCTTCTTGTTCTTCTTCTGCTCCATTTTCTGTAGCATTGGTGGCACAAAGTCATTGGTTAGAGAAAGTAGTACCATAGGTGTTATGTGAGTAGATTAGTAGAAGTTATTGGTAGTAAAGTAAAAACAACATATGTGTTAGAAAATAATTGGACTGGTTAGCTTTAAAAAGACCTTGGTTTTGGGTATTGAGGCCATTTTGCTCCATTTTGCTCCATTCTGTGCCTTGTTTCTCATACGCTCAGTCTGGTGTGCAGACGGCGTACTGAACTTAAGAGAAAAATAAACAACAACCTGAAGACCAAGAAACAGAGAGTCCTGCTCATTTTTCATCCCTGGCAAAGAACTCACGAGAGGGAACCTCCTCCAAGGGCCCAGGGGGTAGGTTCCCAGCCGTGTGGGGAACAACCAAAAAAAAGAACCCCGCAGCTTTGCTGCATAATTATTTAAAGGTAGCAACATGCAGCTCCTCTTCTTGTCTGGAGCTTTTCCACTGGTGAGATGGTGCCTGGAAAGCAGCAGGGCTGAGTGACTGGGAGCCAGCAGCTTAACGCTCTGATGGGGACAAGGGAGAACCTGAAGCGAAGCCTCAGGTGGGGTCATTGCATGGCTCTTGTGTGGGGTTTAAATATATGGGAAATTAATGGGAATTAGGCCACGGCAGGTGTAAGGTGGGACAGAAGAAGAAGGAATAGTGCCTGAGGTTTATTTTAGTTGGATCATCGCTGTTTGCTTATTTAGCAGAATTTTGGACATGAAGAAATTAGCTCAGTCTCTGTAGAAATGTTGGGAGAACCAAGTGAGTGGGGGTGGTAGAAGAGGGAGGGATCTCAGACTTGGTCAAACCCATCCCTGATGTATTTCTCCCCTCCTTTGCACTCTGTAAAAGCACACTCAGGTTTTCTTCAGGAAAAATTGCCTAAATTTAGGCCCCAAATTCATAGAAATGAAGATGTAGCTGTGATTTGTGGAGCATCTTGTCCTTTAACAATCAGATTTGATGATCTTAAAGGTCTTTTCCAACCTTAATGACCCTGTGAATCCATGATGCTGCAGCCACATTACAGCAGGGCAGCTCCTGTGTCTCAGGTCTTGGAGTGCCTTTGCTGTGCTCCCCTAAGCTCCTGCAACATCAAAACCTTGTTTACCAGGAAGCAAAATATCAGGAATTGATGGAGCAGGACAAACTCTCAGGAGGCTGGAGAGCAGCAGGATAAATTTGGGGGCAGCATGGGCCTGCTTTGCCAACAAACAGCCACTTTTTATGAGACAGTCCTATTAAATAATGATGACTCACTCTCCAGACAGTAATTTATTTATATGCCTTTTTTAATGTTTTGCAAATCACTGCTTTAAAAAATGTCCAGCTGGAAGACAGGGAGGCTTGGGAGACAGGGAATCAGCTTGATAGAGAATCAGATTAAATAAAAATGACATGGCATTTGACAGTGAGGACACGTGGTTGGAAATAAAAAACATAACCATCCCCCAAGCAGAAATGCAGCCTCATTGCTGGGACTGATTGCTGTAGCTTGAGAGTCCAGGTTTTTACTGGATCCAGCGAGACAAAAGCATTGAGGAAGATAGGAAGAGGAAAGGAGATGTTGGCTGATATTTAGTGACAGCATTTCTTCCAGTCTGAAACATTGATGAGCTTACATTTTTTCAAGCCAGAAGGGACTATTTTGATATCATAGTCTGAATTAAAAAGCATAAAATGAAATGCTGTGCCTTGTAAGAACAGACCAGTAGAACCAGTAAGAGACAGAAAATACTTTCAAATTGTAATTAATATTGGAGAAATGGATATAGTTCACAGACAGAAAATTAACATATCGACCACAGAGGAGGTTTCAGTGCAGATTGTAGCAGCTGTGACAGCCTGAGTTTGGTATCTGAGCTGGCAGGAAGGTAAGGACAAGTGGAACAGACAAGGCTAAAATTCCTGTTTGATTTCTAATTCTGCCACCAAGGATCTCCCATGCCTGTGAGCCTTGAGTCCCCCAAGAGTGTGTGGAGGGTAATGCCCTCCTTGTAAGGTCCATTCAGTGTCATAGGTACAAACTGCTTTATAGAGGGCCAAAGTGGGGATTACCAAGGGTCTGACTCAGCTTTAAAGATGATGGAACTGAGTTTTAAACATATTAATGTTGAATTTAAAAAATACCCCCTTAACTGCAATCAATATCTAAGCATTTTAGGTGATGCTCTCTGCCCCTGTCCCAGGCAGTTCCCCCACTCCCCTCATGCCTGTGACTTCCTGCACATTTCTGCAAGTAGCTGTGCAGCCTGGAACAGCTCAGCTTCTCTTGGCATTTTGCTTTGAGATGATTATTAACTGTAATAGAACCTGGAGTTTTTGACACTACTTCCATATCTGATGACCTGCCTTAATCTGTGCCTGGGTGCACAACCTGCCCTCTGAGCTACTCGCACTGTCTGGAGCTGGTGCTTAAAGCCCACACATTGTTTTTTATTGTTATTTTATTGTTTGCTGGACAGCAGGAACTTGGCCAACTCCCTTGGAATCATAGACTCACTTAGATTGGAAAATAGTTTTAAGATTATAGATCTTAAAATCTGTCCAATATTTCACCCAGCACTGCCAAAGCCACCACTAACCCATGTCCCCAACTGCCACATGTACATGGATTTTAAATATCTCCAAGAACAGGAACTCCACCACTGCTCTGGGCAGTCTGTGCCGGGGCTGGGCAGCCCTTTCTGTGAAGAAGTTTTCCCAAATATCCAATCTAAATCTCCCCTGGCACAACTTGAGGCCATGTCCTCTCGTCCTGCTGCTTGTTAGTTGGGAGCAGAGACTCCTTGTTATGACCTCGTGTCAGGGAGCTGTGCAGAGCCATGAGGTGCTCCCTGAGCCTCCTCTTCTCCAGGCTGAGCCCCTTCCCCAGCTCCCTCAGCTGCTCCTCACTCTCTTTAGAGGACAAATTCTGTTTTTGTCCTCTAAAACAGCTGTTCTGACAAGCCAAACACCAGGACTGTTTTTAGAGGGGGCAGATGCTTCACTGCAGATTTAAATGGAGCCAAGGCCCTGCCTGGGGGGGTGGTGCAGCCAGCCCCAGGCTCCCCTGCCCAAGCTCTCAGCTTGGCTGGATGTGACCCAGCTCCTGTCAGGAAACCACAGAGCTCCCAGGCCATGCATGGCTGTTCTCCTGCAGGAGCACTAATGCAGTAATGTGGTTATGCAACTTCTGCTGGGGAGCAGTGAGAGGAGCTCAGGTCCTGGTGTGTGTTGACAACACCACAGTTTCTCCTCCAGTGTTCACATATTGATGTTTCCCTTAGTCTGGGCTTTCCAGAAAGCTCCTGAGATGCTTCAGTCTGAAAAATCTGAACCCCTCAGTTGCAAGAACATATTATAAGTTTCCCTGCATGCAGGCCTGCAGAAAATTCTTCCCATGATAAAGCTTCTTTTTACTGTCTTTTACTCTGTAGAAGTTTCTGTAAACAAATCTCTGAGTTGTGTTTCAAAGACATTTAAATTTCTCTGCCTGTCTCCTGATAATAGGAGATGGGGGTTTTCTTTCTTTCAGCCTATGAGGTGAAAAGTTGTTATCTCTGATTGTGTGAGCTATTCTGGCATTCCTTAGACAGAGCTTAGAACAAGAGCTTCGATTGCTCCGGACTGGGCAGATAATAGCCCAAATCCTTTGTATTATAGACTCATGTTAATAAATCATATTTATCCTTCTAATATTATTACTAAGAGTCCTTTGTCAATGCACAGACCACAGCAATACCCCGCTGTTTTATCCTCCTCCCAGCCACCGACATTGAAATCCCCCTTGCCTTGGTTTCACATTCTCTGCGTGTTCATTTTTTTAGGGGTATCCTGAGCTCCCTGAAGATTCAGAGGTCCTCTAATGGGAAGTCAAATGCAAATGGAAAGAATGACTCATTATTAACAGAATTCTCCTAATTGCAGGATAGTAAAGGAGCACAGACTGCTGTAATTTCCACAAATTAATATTTTCCAGGTTCTTTCAGTTTTCAGGAGGACAGAGTAACACATCAGCTAAAAACCATTTTTGGATAAATCCAGAGGCACAAAATCAGTTGATGCTCTGGATCTGGGCCACAAGCTGCTTCCAGGTGACCACCTTGTCCATGGGCTGTCCTCGATGGAAATCACTGCCTATCTTTGCCTTTGCAAAACTTGCCACCTCATCTTAGGAAGCTGTGTGCTTTTAAGTGTCAAATGAATGCACCTCTGGAATTAGCTAACGCTCTCCATTGGCTGTAGAAGGGGCACAGGTACTTGGCTTTCAGTAAATACCTGCCCTAAATATCTGTGAAATGACTTTGAGCTTTAGATTTTGGCAGGAATTGGTGGCTTTTGCTGCTGGACACGGATGTGACACAGGGCTCTGATGTGCCACTGAATTCAGGCTTTTTTTAATTACCATTAACATGTGATTAAATACTGTTGCTTGCAGAAATAATTAACCTCAAAATTAGGGGGAAATCAGTAGCCAATGATTATCGTCGTGGTCTATGCATTGAAGAAAAGACTCTTGACGACAATTTCAGAAGGCTAGCATGATTTATTAAAATGACTCTATAATTCTAATATTTTTCTATATCTGCTCAGCAGAGAGCATTCCATGCTCCTGCTGCTGCTTCGTCCAGGGAATGTGTGCGAATCGTTTACAATATCAGAGAGATAAAGTAATTTCAGCTTCAGTCTCCTCATAGGTAGGAGGAGGCCAACCAATTCCATGTTCTTGAAGAACAGACACAGATATTTTGTTTACAGAAAGCTTATACAGAGTAAAAAACAGCAAAAAAATGTTCTCCCATGAGAAAATGATCAAAAAGCTTACACACAGAGAAACTTATAATATGTTCATAGCAACAAATGATCTTCTCACATCAGTTCTTTGCTCCTGTGACTCTAAAGCTGTGGTTACCTGTGCTGAACAGGTAACCACAGCTTTTGCTGTGTGCAAATTTTTGCTCTGAATTTCAGTGACAGAGAAGCATCCACTGTGAAGAAGGCTGCATAAAACCTGTTTTACACATTGGCTAAGTCAGATCTCTGCCAGGTCTGTGTTTCTTCCACGCAGTGATCTATCCCAGAGTCCAGCATAACTCAATTAATGCTGCATTTCTTCTTAATGTTTCCATCAGCAATTCACATCAGTTGGCTGCAAAGCGTTCCATCAATAAACCCTCACCCAATTCCTGCTTTATTAAGTAGAGAAACATCTGGATTTGGGACTCAGATGTATGCTTCAGCCCCACCCATGGCAGGCAGGGCAGGGCGTGGAGGCACAGCACCATAAGGAAGGGCTGCATGCCCTGCAGCTGGGGGTGGGATTCCCCTGGGAGATCTGGGATAACTGACAGTGCCCTTGGAAAGTGCCTGGATGGAGATGAGGGTGTGTAGATGGCCTGGCTCCTGCCAGCCGCCTTTTTGTGCAAATCCACACACCCAGGACCACACAGGACCCAAAAAACCGTGACCTTTCAAGGTGCAATCCAATCGCTCATTATGATTATTGCGCCGGGTGCTGTTATCCTCAATTTGTCTGCTTTTCTGCCTGCTCCTCTCTTTTTATTTTCTCCCTGCCGTTCTTCTCTGTGCCTGGATGGCTGTGGAGAGCATTCAGTTCCACTTAGTTGTGATTTCAGGGAAATCCTTCTTGACGTGCAGAAGCAGCGAGGTTGGGGATTTTGTTGCCTGTCCTTTTTCTGAAGTGTGTGCATTTCCTTGCACGCTGCTCTGTTGACTGTACACAGGCTTGGTTCCTCAAGAGACAGGAAGGAATATTGTTTTGGTCTCCAGACACTTTGCAATGTCACAAGCTCTTTGTGCAACACATTTAAAATTTAACAGTAAGAAAAATGAGGATATGTGTAGGACGGACTGTGCGACACAGCAACGAGTTCTGGTGATTTTCCATCTTAAATATGGGCTTCAGTATAACTTAATTATTATTTTTCTATTCTCTTCCCTTAGCTCCAGGTTTCATATCAACATCACAGCACCATTCAATTCCTGCTTGCTGAGACAGCTTTCATTCAGGGTCAGAGTCAGGAATTCAGTGGATTTTCTCCTGTGTAAGACCACAGTGAAGAGGGAATTGCAGTTCTTTAGCCTTGGCTCTTTCTCCTAGGCTCTCTTCTAGATTTTTTCTCAGGAAACTTACACTTGAGGATTCTGTTGGATATCTGCTAATACGTTCTTGGTATATGTCTTAAAATTTAAACAAGATATGTAAATTTAAAAAACAGCTTATTGGTAAATTAAATTATCTCTTCCATTGGAACGAGCTGTTTTTAAAAAGTAGAAATTAGACTGTGGATGGACTGTGATGGAAAATGGTCAAGGAAAGACCTGAGTTATAAAAATCACAGCACATCAGCACAGACTGGTGCTGTTGAGAAGGTATTCTTGAGCTGATATTGATAATTGCTGCAACATTCAGTAGAAATTTATCTTCCCTTCTCTTCCTCCAAGAAAATTAAAGTATTAATTTCATCTACATCCATGGAACTGATTTTTTTTGTTATTTTGATAAATATTTTTTCACTGCTCTTGGCTCAGTTTAAACAAACCTAATAAAACCCTGAATAGCTGTAAGTTCTTTAATTTATCAGGTTACTTACTCGCTTTCAGTCCCTGCCTTCATCTTCATCTTCCTCATTACCTACCTGGAGTCTTCTGTGTGCAAAACTTGATTTAAAAATATGCAGCTCCAGACAGAAGGATTATCATTCTTTTATCCCTCATTCTACCAGTCCAACCCTCATCCTGAGCACAGTGACATCTCCACCATTTAGAAAGGGTCTTTTCCTGAATTTTTTTTTTTGTTTTTGAATTTTCAGTTATCATTTAACTGAGAGGACAGAAAGGAAACAAAACTCTATGGAAAAAACAGAAAAGCAGCTAATTTCCAAGATTTCACAAACCATTTCATCTTGTTAGGAAAAAATTATAAATTGGTTTGACTGGGAAATAAGACAGAAGTCTCAGCAGGTTTATGTTGCTGTGATAATCTGAAGTTATTCAGCATTGTGGGATGTGTCTCCCATAGCCAACCAATAAGTTTTTGGCAAATCACAGAATCCTTAAGGTTGGAAAAGACCCTCAAGACCATCAAGTCCAACCTTTGACTAAGTACCACCCCTCCCTCTAAACCATATTGTGAAGTGCCATACCTACTTACTTTTTAAACTCCCCCAGGGATGGGGACTCCACCACTGCCCTGGGGAGCCTGTGACCACTTCTTTTAGTGAAGAAATTTTTTCCAATATCCAACCTGAACCTCCCCTGGCAGAACTTGAGAACATTTGACCTTGCCCTGTGAAATGGCTCATTAGGGGACATCCTATTAGGAGAAATTACTTTCTGTTCCCTCTTTGACCCACTCTGGCTCTTTCTTATATCATAAATCAAGGTAGAATCTCTCTTTCCTCACTCACATCTCATTTGAATTCCTTTCTTCTAGCAAACAAGAATGTAATATTTCCTGTTTAATATCTTTGTTGAACAGGACTGGCTAGAAGTGCGTGCACAGCTCCAGATGAGAAAACAGCTGCTTTGGAAGGCACAATTAACATTTCCTGATGGCTCCTCGAAGCACTCAGCCTGAACCCTCCAGAATCACATTTGTCTTTTTGGTGGCCTTGTCATGTCAGTGCCCCACAGCCGTCCCCTGACTGACCAACACATCCTGGCATGTTTTCCTCTCAGCTGTTTGCACTGGAAAACTTGAAGCTTTACTAGATTAATAGTTCCTAATCTCTAAATGTGTGACCTTATCTCTTCAAAGTGTTAAATCTCACCCCATTTCTGTTATTCCAGTTCCCATTCAATTATTTCAGTAGAGTGAGTGCCTCTGTGTCAGTGATGCCTCTTGCCATCAATTTAATTAATTAACCAGTTTTGCCAAGTTTATTAGTGAAAGCATTATCAAGATCATTGTCAGCACCCAATACTTGTAATTGTCTTCAGAAAATCACTTTTCCTCTTCAGCCCAGTCCACTGACATCCTCTTACTGCTTCTCATCCTCTTACTTACCTTGCAGCTACAGTTCCTCCCTTGTTCTTCCACTGAACTTTCTCTGGAAAACCTTATTAAAAATTTCACTTATATTTAAATGAGCTAATCTAACATCTAAACCAGCAGCCTCCAGGAGATGAGTGTCTGTGACAACAAAGAACTTGTTTCCATATCAGTGACAAAGAAGGAAATGCTTTTCCCTTTATGATATCAAGATTCTTAACTCATGACATGTGCCAGGCAGAGTTCTATCCCCTTGGAAAGGCAGCTTTGAGTATGGGGTTGGATGATGCATTTCTTATCTCTGAGGTTCTTCAAAAGGAACTTCTTCCATCATAAAAAGAATCAGATTTGAGAGACAAGGAAAGGAAGAGAGCTCCAGTTCCTGGCTTTGAAAACAGGTTTACAAGTGGGCTGCACAGTCTCCAGCCTTTCTCCAGGCTGGACAAAGCCTTGTGTGACTTGGTCTGACCTCAAAGTTGATCTTGCTTTGAGCAGAGGCTCCTGACAGTCCTACCAACCTGAATTTTCCTAGCACCCTATGATCCCACAGATTATTTTACACCATCTTTCTAAAAAGGCTATCTGGTCTCCAGAGTATCCACATCACCAGCAGAGAGAAAGACAGTTCTCCAAAGGCAAAGCTTCCTCTACAGAGACTCTCAGTTAAAATTAATTGACCTCCACTGGGGTTTTTTGGATGGATACGTTTTCCTATTTGCAGAACTGAGAATGTGATAAAAAGGACAGGTGTCTGAATACCTGCTGTTGCTTTTACAGGAGGTTTGTTTGTCAGTTGTTCTTTTTATTTTCTATTTTCCCCACTATAATTTGACATGAAAAGCTCCTTTCACTGCTTTGCCTAGAATTGTTACGAAAAAGCTTTCTGCATGTACATGCTCAGAGAGCATAAAATAAAGTGGTCTGAATTGCTGGGAACAAACCTCAAGCTGCTCACAGACACCCAGAACAAACCACCGTGTGCACATTACACACCACAGTGTCTGCACTCTTTCCCAGCCTGTAAACTCTGACTGTGGAGGGAAAACATGGAAAAATATCACCATGGGATAGGGGTTGCTGAGGCTGGGATTGCCTGGAGCTAAGGGCTGAAATTTCTTCATGTAACACTGAGACAACTTTTTTTTTTTCTTCTGTCCTGAGGGCAATATTTCACTCTGCAGTTCCTCAAAACAAAAGGCCAAGGAAATATTACAAGTCCCCCAGTGATTTTTTGCCACACAAACCCATATAGCCCCCATGGTTTTATTCCATTTCCTTTTAAACACCAGCTACTAATGAATAATGGGCAGGTTGAATGTGTTTCATAAATGGACTAGAAAATAACTAGAAGAACAAAATGCTCAGGCTGTAAAACCAAATAAGTAAAACTCAGGAAATGCCACAGTTTAAGCTGTTCATGCAACTTGACCTTGGCTTTGTTGTGGCTGGGCTCTGGGCTGCAATTATTGCATGTTATTTTCCAAAGGCACATGTTGCAATTAGGCTGTTTCATTCTGCTTCTCTCTGCCCCCACTGAGAAGTATCACATTTCCAAAAAAGCTCTGCTTGTTTTCACTTGAAGTTCTCAAGCCTTCTTGTCCCTCTTGTCCTCAGCTTGTCTTTCCCCTAAAATGAAATAAAATTAAATAAATCAATAAACCAACTAATCAAAGTAGGGATAAAGTACCCCTTGCATTTTTTTTTCTTTGCTGTGAAATTAGGAGAGCCAGGGGTGTTGCTTATTTCAGTGTGGCCCTTGTGTGAGAAAGCTGTATTTGGAATTAAGTGGAAGGTGGCAGTAGAAATCTTTACATTGGTCCACAGATCCTTTGGAAAAATGTAGTGTTTTCCATTGGAAAAAAAGCAATATTCTCCATTGGAAAAATGCAGTGTTCTCCATTGGAAAAAAGCAATGTTCTCCATTGGAAAAATGCAGTGTTCTCCATTGGAAAAAAGCAATGTTTTCCATTGGAAAAGAAGCAATGTTTTCCATTGGAAAAAAGCAATGTTTTCCATTGGAAAAAAAGCAGTGTTTTCCATTGGAAAAATGCAGTGTTTTCCATTGGAAAAAAGCGATGTTCTCCATTGGAAAAACGCAGTGTTCTGCATTGGAAAAAAGCAATGTTTTCCATTGGAAAAAAAGCAATGTTTTCCATTGGAAAAAAGCAGTTTTTTCCATTGGAAAAAAGCAATGTTCTCCATTGGAAAAAAGCAGTGTTCTCCATTGGATTACTGGGGTCTGGTGCTGCTGGGAGGGATTCAAAACTCCAGCAATGAGTGCTCCTCTGGAGGCTGTGGTAAAATAAGGTTACAAAGGGTTTCTGACACTGGAGAGACAGGAATGGAACAAGCCACTGAATCACAGCCCAGCTCCTTAACTGGAGGACCATTCTGCCAATTTTCCCACATTCTTTCCATTCTTCATTCCTACGTAGAATGATAGAAACATAAAATCATGGGATGGTTTGGGTTGGATGGGACCTGAAAGACAATCCACTTCCAACCCCAGCCAAAGGCAGCAACAGCTTCCACTAGACCAGGGTGCTCAGAGCTCTGTCCAGCCTGGCCTTGGACACTTCCAGGGATGGGGAATCCACAAACATCAAACACTGGGCACTTCCAGGGATGAGGAATCCACACTTCCAGGGATGGGGAATCCACAAACATCAAACACTGGGCACTTCCAGGGATGAGGAATCCACACTTCCAGGGATGGGGAATCCACAAACATCAAACACTGGGCACTTCCAGGGATGGGGAATCCACAAACATCAAACACTGGGATTACCCCAGGGATGGCTGTGATACAAATGCACTGACAAATCACCTCACCCTTCTCATAAGACAGTTTATGAACCTCTTGTGAAACTACCTCTCACAGATTTTTGAAAACAACATTTCTCCCTCCATTAGTTTTCTTTCTTGGCCTTGTAAACACATATGGAGGGAATTAATTTTACACAGTTATTGTCTGTCAGTTACTACTTTGTGCGTCATGAGGTTTATTTGGAAAATTAGGGTGCTGCTCCTTCGAGCATTAAGCAGATGTTCACTGCTCACAGTGAAGGCAGCCCCCTGAAATCCATTAAATTATTTGTGTGTGGGAGGCTAAACAAACCTGCCTGCATTTACAGGAGCAGGGACCTCTTAGCTAAAAATAATGCATGTTTTGGATAAAAGTCCAAGATTTCCAGTTCAGACAGCTGGTCCAGAACTTGTCATAGAGATACTGTTTGCCCATTTTTTTTCCCCAGTGATCTCCTATTAACCCTATAGTGGAAAAAGGGCAGCAGATAGACCTGGATGCAGAAATAGCAATGGTAATTTGTCTGTTTATGTTCATATAACCCCAGCATATGTTGGCTCACCCTCTACAATGTTCTCCTCCCCCAATCTGATTAAAATTGACTGAGGAGGCAGCTACAAACTTTTTTTTTTTCTTGTTGGCATCACATATTAAAAGGTGACAGCTCTATCATATCATAGCAGCAAACCTTTGCCTGATGCCTGAGTCACACATTTCTCCAGGCTGACAGAGCTGTTATTATCCTTAAACTTTTGGACACATGTGACCACATTGTAGAGCACATTGATGCTCCAATATGTTCAGGAATTTGTACTGCCTGCACTTTGTTTACGTCATTTTGGAGCTATTTCCATGCCGAGTTCCTTAGAATGGAACTATTTAAACCATTTAAACTATTCCTATTGATGTTTACCAGTCATTTTCAGACACTTGAATGCATGAATATTTGCTTTTTTTCAATTATTTTTTTTTAAATAAGCAAAGCAAAAAAGTTTATGCCTTTTTTTTTTTTTTTAAATATGATCACAATCACAGAGTAGTTTGGGCTGGGAAGGACCTTAAATACCATCTAGTCCTAACTCCCCTGCAATGAGAAATTTCACTAGAAATTTCAAATTTAAATTTTAAATAACATTTAATTTTATTTGAATTTAAACTTTAAAAATTTAAATAACATTTGATATAGCTATTATTTTCCTTCTGATGGAAACAGGGTGGAACTGGGACCAGATCCCAAATGATGTCCCATGAGTGGAATCAGATTCTGTCACTTAAGTGCTATGTGCCTCAGTTTCCTCAGTTGCAGGGTAGAAATACTAATGACAGGGGTTTGGAGCCATCCAAACAAAGGCCAAATTTGCATTTGTGCAGGAGAGGAGACTCATTTAACCCCAGCTGTGCCTCAATATCCCTTGGAGATGGGTGAGGAGAGCACGGAGCCTTCCCTCCCCACTCAGGAAGGGCACCCTGAGCTAAGTGCACTCCTCCTGCACTGCCAGTTCTGGTTTTCGTTTCACCCAGAGCATTTCTAATTTCCTTAATTAGTGCAGCTGAAATCCAGCTGGGAGCCCCTTCTCCTCCCCTCATGCCATGGCAGGACTGAAATCTCTGCTGGTCAGGTTTTTCCAGCCTAATGGTCCCTGTTGAAATCACCTCCCGACTTCTGGCAGTGACAAGGGCTTTGTAAATCCTTTGTCCCAGGGATACAAACAGGACGCACTTCCCCTAAACCTTTATATTTATAACAAAGGTCTTCACATCTCTGCAAAATTCAGCTCCTTCCACAACAAGCTCCACAGTCCATTTTTTCATGAACATCAAGTTTCTGGCCCTGGATGGCAATTGCAGATTGTAGAAACAATTGCAACAACAAAGAAAACCCCAAAACAAAACCGGAAAAAAAGGAAAAAGAAAGACCATTGTCTCTTCCATGCAGGCTTATTAGACATCTACCCATGCCAAATGATTATAGAGTAAAGTGAGTCCTCTTAAGTCAAGCAGAATTTTTCTCAGGTATTCATTTGTAGGAGACTGCAGGAAGAAACTGATGGCATAATTTGACTCTTTGGGCCTGAATGTTGTTTAATACCTTTGAAATGAAGGAGGTAGTGAAAGAAGGATTTTGGGAGGGAAAAAATAAGAAAACAATGGGAAAAACTGATTAATATTGTCATGACAAAATAGCTTCCTTGCGGGGACAACAAACTGGGATGATGTACTGTGCGTACCAGAAGCTGAAAAGATTTGTGGAGCTTGGGAATTTAATTGCTGCTTTTTCTGGAGCAGTTTTCATATCCTCCTTCTCCCCCACCCCTAGTCAGGAAACCAGCTAGTCCAGGGGTTTGGAAGCTGAGGTGCTGCCTGCAGAAGTAATTTGTGTGGTAATATTTGTAAAATCCAGGTTGAGTGGAGCTTGGAAAAACCTGGGATAGTGGGAGGTGTCCCTGCCCATGGCAGGGGGTGAACTGGGTGGTCTTGAAGGTCCCTTCCAACCCAAACCATTGTCATTCTATGGTTAAATTTTTGATGTGAAGAGGAAAATCTTGCCTGGAGTGCCAAACACATCTCTGCACATTTCCATTTATCTTAATCTGTTTCTTCACAGTCAGTCGACCAAAAATCAGGGGCTTGGTTCTGTACAGCAGACAAGAAAGTAACACTCAATCATGCAAAGCACTGCAAATGAGGTGGCAAGGAGCAGGGCTGAGGCTCAGGCCTACTGACCACCCAAATGGTCCTACTTTGGAGAGTTCTTCTGGAGAACTTCACAGGCATCTGAACTCAGAGGCCTCAGTCTGTAACCTGGCACAGCATCAGGCACAGAAAATTGAATTGAGGTGTTAAGGATGGGAGATCACCTTGAGGTCCTTTGATTTCTTGGCTTGTTATCTCTTTTCTTCCTTGACATAATGTTGTTGGCTTTGCTGAGGGGTTCAGGCAATATCAGACCAGACTTCTTCCTCTGCAATGACAAAACTCATAGAAGTGAAAAATGAAATATTTTCCTGCTTGTGCTTTATTTTTATTTATCTTTTTGTTTTTCCCTCTAAAAGAAGAGTAAAGCTGTGAAATAAAAAAAATTTTTTTTCTTTTTTTTTTTTTTTTTTTTTTTTTTTTTTTTTTCCCCTAAAAAAAAAGAAAAAATGTGAAAAAAAAAAAAAAAAAAAAAAAAAAAAACAAACTCCTCCCTGAAGCCAGGACACTGTAGAAGCTGATACATATCCTTCAGCAGATTAATGAACCCCTGGGTCAAATTTTAAACCTTCCCTGTCGGTGGTGACCATTTCCAGAGCCTCCACCTTGCAGCCTCATCCTTTTACAACCAGCTCTTCCCCCTCGCGCCTAAAATTTTTATTTCAAACCTTTACCCATTAAAGATAAAAATGAAAAGGCAAAATCAAAGTGAGTTATTCTTGTGAAATGACTGATGTGATTAGTGTTATTGTAAGGAAGAGGTGGTGGAGCTGCAGTTCTGATCTCTCCCTACTTTGGGAGCCATAGACATCTTGAACAACAGACTTTAAGATCTCATGCTCTTGGGCAATGGGCTTTGCCTTTTGAAGTGCTTCTTTCTTTTCCCCATCTTCCCTCCTCTCTCTTTTTTTATTATTTTTTTCTTTGGTGGCCAGGAAAACCAGGGAAAACCAGCCTAGGTTTTTCACAGTCTCTAACTGATCTCTGAGCAGGGACGCTCCTCACAGTTTGCAGTGTGACCACCAGGACCAGGACTGTGTGTTTTGAGCTGTTGATTTCGTGTTGAACATGGTGATAACTCTTCCCTAAGTCCCAAGGTGCTTTATGGATGTAAAAGGGCAAGCCCTGTTTCACAGCTGGGATGTCTGAGGTGCAGGGAGGTTAGGAAACCACTTAATTTAGTGCAGCAAGTAATGCAGCTAGGAATGAATATTCACCACATCTCCAGGCTCCCATGCACTTTTTTTGGAAATGAAGTTAAAAGAATATAAAATGCACAAGAAAACAATAGAATCATAAAATATCCCAGCCACCACCACCATCTCCATCTGCCAACCCTGCTCAGTGCAGAATAAAACCACTTTTTTCTTATTGCTCCCTGGAGTGCTGTTTGTCATCAGCCTTGCTGAAGTTTTCTCTTGTTTTTCTCAGTGTTAATCACAATGGTGGTGGCTCTAAACTGTATTTGAGAGGCTAAAATCTGAGCTTTGCCAGGAGGTTTGTGCTCACAGCATTTGCTTGATGTCCGTGAAATTCTCACAAAGAAAGTTGATCAATGCAAGTGGTTATTAACTAATTAGTAAAGACTTCAGTTTTTAATCTAGAAATCTGCCTGAATCGAGGTCAGTGCAGGATGGAGCCACAGCATCATGTCCTGTTCTTGTGGGGAGAGGACATGAGAAGAACTCCTTTGACTTGAGGTGTTTACAGGGCAGGGAGTTCACCTCTGAGTTAGAACTTGAGCATCCCTTTAGAGCCAGCTGAGAGAAAGAAATGTTCCTACAACAAATCATTCATCTCACCACACTTAGACACCTAAAATCCACACTGTGAGACACCTAAAATCCTCACTGTGATGGTCTGTATTGTAAATTTCTGTCAGAGCCATTTAAATTGCCAGCTCACCTGTGGACACTGGCACTACCTAAAGTCAAAATTTAGAAGGAAAGTTAATTCCAAGCAAAATTATTTTATCTACAGAACTGGATGTGGCAATCAGTGCTGTGGTTTAGTTGTTGTGGTGGTGATTGGTCAAAGGTTGGAGTTGATGCTCTTGGAGGCCTTTTCTAGCCTTAAGGATTCTGTGATTTTCTGATTTATTCCTTGGTTTGTTATAGATATTTTATTTTCCCTGAGTATATATAATTTCTATACATGTCTTTGTTTCTGGATGGAGAAACAATTACAAGAACTAAAGGCTAAAGAGAGAAAAGGGTTGGAAGGAACATACAAGGATCATCTAGTCCAGGTCCTGGCCCTGCACAGGACACTCCCAAAAATTTCACCTTGTGTCTGAGAGCGTTGTCCAAACCTCATTGGGCTCTGACAGCCTTGGGGCCATGATCACTGTCCTGGGCTATGGGATAAAGGGCCTTGGCTTATTTCAAATTTCATTTGGGTGCAAAGGGTCCAAAGCGTGTGAAATGCGGATGAGGAAATCAATAAGGCAGCACTGCACAGGAGACCTGATGATGGCAAAATCCTGTAATTACTAACTCTCAAGGAAAAAAATGACTGATGAACTTGGTCATTACCAATTATCTGCACGACAGTTACCTCCCAGAGATCCTACACTGTACTCACAGGGCAGGCCCTGTCCATATGGACTGAAAGAAGATCTGTACCTTGAAGACCTTTTTCAGCCTTATACCAGCATGAGAAAAGGCTGCAGAATCCACTTTTTCAGCACCACACTGGAAGCTGTCCTTCCACACAGGCAGCTTTATGGCCTTTTTGCTGTTTATTGCTGTGAATGAGGGTCTTCTGTTGAAGGTAAGAGCTTGGTGGTAACAGGTTTCCCTCTGTATGTTTTATTTTGCTAACGTGGTTTTCTCCTTGACTCCGACAAAGTGGAACAGATCAAACTCACAGTTTTATAAGGACAAGGTCCCAGGCAGAATTTCAGCAGTGGGATACAAGTTAAGTGCATCTTACAGAGTCTCTCTTTAGATTAAAAGTTAAAAATAGGGCAGCAAAAATACTGGTGTCCAGAGCTCACTGTTTCCACCATCAACTTCCCTGTTTTATAGGATTTATAAATCAACTTTGAAAAGTTTCTCCAGGCTAAATTTTGGCATAGAAGGTCGCAGGCAAGACTTGGTTTACTAAAACTCATTAAAAATGGTTTGATGTTTTAAATTACGCTGAGGCAAGAGAGGAAAAATTCTATTTCTGTGGCTTTCAGCATTTCCTCCCCAACCATCCCATCCAATTTGAATTAAAATGTGTCTGACTAACTATGCTATGGTACCACTTTCTTTTCTTGTGGTGCTGCCATCAAGTCTTTTTGTGGGTAAAGCAGTCCCTTTCTAATCTCCAGAATGTGCATCTCAGCCACTGAACACAGTTGGAAAACATTTCCATTTCAGAAGTGGTTTTATGCTTTGAAAACTCTGTAAAATCTGTGGCAACTTAATTCATCTGAGACCAGCTGGACACCCATCTATTTCTCTCTGCTGACCTCAGTGGGCACTGGGAGAAGCAGTGTAAGAAACAAAAGTGACTCCTTTGGATAGTTTTTCATTGCAGTTCTGATATGGGCGGTGGAAATGGGAAAGGCAGATGGAATTAAGCGTTGCTAAACACAGAGGGATCCAAGTGGAAAGAATCCACCATAAATATCCATTCCCAGTGAAAGGCTCTACATTAATTACTGCCACTCAGAGCAGGGATTTTGGAGACCCTGCAGGCTGGGGCAGCAATGAGGAAAGTGCTTGGAGCCAGAAGAGGTCTTAGGGATCACTGGGATGGGAATGAAGATCCAAACCACCACCACAACCCTGTTTGAATTCTCATCTCTCGTGTCTCCTGAGACTTATGTTATCTCAGAATTGATAATTCACCTCAAAAGGAGGGGAGAAAACCACACAAAGGTGGCGAAGACGGCCAGAGGTGTGTAACAACTTCTGCAATAAGGAAAAATTCTATAAAATAGTCCCTTTAACTTAGCAACAACCAGGATGGACATGAGCAGACACATAGAAAACAATGAGAGACATTGAAAAAGTGAACAGAGAATCATTACTCTTCCTTTCTTGAAATACAGAGAACAGGGGACATCAATTCAATTATCAGGCAAGCAGCTCAAAACAAACAAAGTGAAACAGTATTTCATATAGAGCATAATAAAATTACCCCAGAAAGCTGTGGAAATTTAAATGATTGAGCTCAAAACCTGACAAGACTTTTTCAAGGAGTACATATAAGTTTGGAACCATTAACTGCAGTGGCAAGTCCTTATGCCACTGTCTGCCTGAAGGATTTGCCAGGGAAAAGATTTCACTATAAATGTCTCCTTAGTTATCTACTTTCCCTGAAGATCTGCCACTGGGTAGGATCAGAGGTAAGGAATTAGCTGTGATGAATTTTCTAAATTTTCTATCTCACTCTGCACAGTTGTTTATAAATTCTTTTCTTACTTTATTTTTGGGTTTATAAATTCCAGCCCTGGAAAAATGTGTTTGATTAATTAAGTTTTATAGCCTGTGGGAGGGGAAGTCTGTTCTGAAAAGCTTAAGAAAGCATATAAATCTACAAAAGAATGTCCAGCTGAGAGAGAGACTGTAGAGATGGGGAGGGTCAATTTTCAGCAATAATTGTAGCTGGATGCATCCAGTTATTGATCCACTTCACCCTCACCCTGGATCTTTTCAGGGAGATTCTACATCCACCCCCAGACCTGCAACTGTCCTTGCTGTTGTCTGGTTGGGATAATGACAGTGAGCAGCTGGTGCATTCCTGTCACAAAATAAAGCAACAGATCCCTTTGTGTTGGCTCTGGGAGCAGGATGGAGCCCAGGGTCACACATTTCATAACTGATTATTGCTCCTGAAAAACAGGAGCAGTTTATTCATCAGGTGTGACAAGGTAATAAATTGCTTTTGCCAGCTCTTGAGGGGTGAGCGTTGTTAATGCCACAGTTCCAGGATTCTTCTTGTTATTGAGGAATCTTGGTTTTCACTTAAGAAAAAGAAATTTAGGGATGAGATTCAACCTGCTGAACAGATGGAAATCGTGATATCACAGAATCTCAGGATGGTTTGGGTTGGAAGGGACCTTCAAGGCCATCCAGTCCCACCCCTTGCCATGGGCAGGGACACCTTCCACTGGACTAGGCTGCTCCAAGCCCTGTCCAGCCTGGCCTTGGACACTGCCAGAGATGGGGCAGCCAGAGCTTCTCCTTATCCCCAGTCCCTCTCCAGCTCTCCTGGAGCCCCTTTAGGCCCTGGAAGGTCTCTGAGCTCTCCCTGGAGCCTTCTCTTCTCCAGGTGAGCACCCCCAGCTCTCCCAGCCTGGCTCCAGAGGGGCTCCAGCCCTGGAGCAGCTCCAGGGCCCCCTCCGGTCTCACTCCAGCAGCTCCATATCATGGGGTGCTTAGTCTGGGTTTCCTCACAGTCATTGAAATCATGGAATCAGTGAGTCCTTACAGATTCTACCTCATGAGGCTGCTGGAGTTGTTTTCTCTCTAGGCAGTGACTAAGCGAGATTTCAGCTAGACCTCGAAATTCCAGAAAGTTGGAGATAGAAGAGATAAAACTACCTTAAAATGTATTTATTTCCGAGAAAAGACTGCTAAAAATTAGCCAGAATAACAAAAAACCAATTTAAATCACCAGATAAAATAGCAAGACATAGAACTAATCATAAATATTTTGAGGTTTTTTTTAAATTTTGAAGCCATTTAGCTTTGTCCAACATACCTGACTACCTTTGGGAAGGCTGTTTGAATATCAGGAAAAAGAAAGTCCTTATAAAAAGAGAAGCTCAGAAGTGCTGGGAATTAATTGTTCGTGGCAGTTTGCGTGTTTTTCACACTGTGTTAACAAGAGACTCTTGTTCCAGAGCACAGGCACCTTGGGAGTTTCTTTATTGGTTCAAAAGGTTTACTGAGACCAAGTTATGAGTTGTTCTTTGAGTCCCATCCCAGGTTATTCCTTTTTCCTAGAACACCAAATTGTGTAATGTAATGAAGTTTTTCAAATAATCTCTGCTTCCACCTAGGAAGGAACTGCTGTTCTCATAGTAACTGAAGAAAAGCCTGAAGAAATAAGCTGGCAATTACATCAATTTTCAGACATACATAGGAGGAATATCAAATTTATCTGTTCTAGAAACTTCCTGCAGTAGGGGCCAAGCTTTGGGCTGGTAATACCTTCAGAAAGTGTTTATCTTTCTAAACGTTCCTCAGATATTCTTTGAAAATATTTTTCAATAGAGAGGATCCATAACAACAATTTCTGAAGGTTTGGATTCAGTGTGGAGGCAAATAAGAGAACATCCAAATCTCTGTTGTGATTCTGTTGGTTTGACTTTGTTAAAATGCCCCTGTACAATCTTGTAGAGCACCAAGGTTCCCTGCACCTTATCAATGCAGGGCTTTATCTGTGAGATCTTATCACCTGCTTAACTTAATGCACTAAGAGTAGTCAGGTTCATAAATTTAATCTTCAGAGACAGTGAGTTTTCCTTCTGAAAATCCTGCTTTTCCATAAAATGAAGAGGAGTCTTAAAGAATATCAATTCCCTGATAAGGTTTGAAGCTTGTTTTCTTGTTGGGGTTTATAAAAAATTATTTCCCCATGAGGAGAAATAGCTACCAAACCTCCTTTAAGACCCTCACTGACATGTACCATGTTTTGAAACTGGTTACCATAATGGAGATCAGCAATTGAATACAATCTTGAAAGACAAAAGGAGCTGTTTAACCCACCTGAAATGCCTTTTTCTTATGAGGAATTACATTTTACTTCAGAGGCTTTTTTTTTTCTGAGAAACAGCCAGATAGTACACATAAAACTCAAGCAACTTCTTTTTTTCCAACAGAAATTCTCATTAGAAAAATTGGTTTAGACCAGTTTTACAAAACATTCTCCTAAAAATGAACATTGGAACATGTTTCTTGATGTGGATTTGGCTTCTTATTTAAGAGTACAAACTTAAATTGCTTCCAAAAAAAAAAAAAAAAGAGCCCTTAAACACATCAGAATTTCAAACCATTTTGTGAGAGTTTTGGGTGGACACTGTCAGGCACTTTGCTGGTTGCATGTAGAGCAGAGTGAAGAGCTTTAACATGGTGTTGACAACACTGGCTTAAGCCTGTTTGCTTTTGTTCTAAATACTACTGGGCTTTTTTGCCCTAAACCATTGCAAAGTCAAAGTAATGAGTGGGTAGACATGAACGTTTTATGGCCTTTTGTTTTTGCAGAGAGAGAGAGAGAAAAGTATTATCTGTCTGTATTGTGTTTAATAGCTGCTGTGCACCCAAGCAATAATTATTAAAAGATGCAGCCAAATATCAATATGACCTGAAATGCTTCACTGCATCCTGCTGCAGCTCATGCTCTATAAACCACATTCATGGAGATTGTAGGATCCAAGTGGTGCTTTGTGTGAGTGTTCCCCAGGGAAAGTTCATTCCTGGCTGGAAGTGATCACACCCAGCCAGGGTGAAACTCCTCACCGTGGAGGTGTTTGACACCTCAGAATTATCCAGGGGATGGCTCTGAGAAGAGTGGGACATAGAACAGGGAGCTAAAACATCTTCACAGCCCCAAAATGACTGCACAGCACTCCTCTAGCTCATGGCTAAGCAGTGGGATGTGCAAACAGCAATTTGAGCTGTGACAAAGTTAATGCCTGGCACAGGGATTAACAATTGTCATTCTTTACCTCATTGGTGGACAACTAAATGTCCCCCCAGGTGGAACTGTGGGTCCTGTAAAGTTAGTGCACATCTGTTGACTCTGTGCTGGCCAAGAGGCCTCTGGAAGCTCCCTGAGGACCACCCAGTGCCTGTAGATCATGGGCTGAAAATCACAGGCAGTTACCCAAACCTGAATAAAGCCGGGATGGAAATCAAAATGAAGTTTCCAAATTCAAGAAGTCCACGGCTGTGTGTCAGAGCCTTCCAAGAGGAGAAATGGCACAGATCCTACTTGGCTTCCAAGCTTCACTGATTTATGGATGAGATGGTGAAAGCCCTAAGAATTTAATTTTAGGACTACTTTATGTTTTCTGGTATGTGTCCTTGAGCTCTTCCTAGAGAAAAAAAAAATTGGTCAGGATGGGAAGCCTTTTAAAATTTAGCTGGAATTTTTGAACATTTAACAGTCCTAGAAATTATTTTTCAAGCTGCTGATAATTTCTGTGGGGTAAATGTTAGATAAAACTAGAGACTTTGTGCATGGTCCCACATTAGGAGCTGTTTCATAGTTAGGATTGGTGGATATATGGCAGTGATTTGGAGCTCCTCTATTTCCATACTGGGCATATGGGCACATGCAATAATTCTGATGATTTTAGGAAGTATTGGTGTACTGCACTGATTCTGTTCATGAGTTTCCCAATTTTTTCTGTAGAGGTCTTCAGTATAACCAATACCACAACTGTCATTTCTAAGATGTATTTATGAGTTTTATACCCTGAGATATTTGAATACAGGTCACAATAGGTCTGGTTTAAATGGCAAACTGCTGCCTTGAACAAAATCAAGATATGTTGGAAGGTTATGTGAAAGATTGAAAGCAACAGACCTAATGTTCATTGAGAAATCCCCACCTATTCTCTGAGATAGGGTGGCTGAACATGGTTTGATCTTAGTGTCACTTATATTTTGAGGTAAAACCAGGTTATCTGAAATAATTCTGAGTGTGACTGACCCATACAATTGCACACGTGAAGTGACAATGGCATGGCCAGGGTCACACTCCCTGTGAAGGTCTAACTTCCTTTAGATGCATCAAGAAAAAATGTAAATTTGTCCATAAAATCATAGGATCAAGGAATTATAGAATATCCTGAGTTGGAAACGACCCACAATGATCATTGAGCCCAACTCCTGTAACTTTGCAATTTCTTTTCAACATAATAATTGTTTAAACAATTGTTGAAAGTCAATTTAGTTAAGCAAGCCCATTTTTAACACATGGAATACATTATTTTCAGGCCATCCTTCTGCTGGCTTGAGCCCTGCTGTAGTTTCAAATTCAAACAGCCTGGAAGGAGGCTTTTTGCCTGAATCTTGTTTCTGTTGAAGGCAATGGCAGAAGTCCACTCACTTCAAGGGGAATTAGATCTGGCACCAGTGAAGATGTTTGGCTAAAGTGCCTTTGCCTGAAAATCACTTTCTTGGGATGTGATCCCTGTTTTGCAGGCTGTTTGGATCTCTTCTTAAGGATATGTCCCTTCTTAGGTACAATGTGCAAACTTTATGTTTCCATTGTGTGCCTAAATTGTTGATGATGACAGCTAAGCCCAGCTCCTGCTTCACAGAACTAACTTCTCCTACTTTTTTACTGACTAAACTGGAGTTGAGGGACACAGAGGTGCCACACAAGGCCTGAGCTCCTGGAAAACCTATGTTACCTTAGAGGCAGATTGATGCAATGCAGTGCAGTGCCTCACTTTAAATTTTGAGCCAGAAAGGGCAATTCCCGTTTTCTTTAAATATCATATATTCCTGTTTAGGCTCTAGGACATATTTCTGCTTCACTAGAGGCAGGTAATTCACACAGGTGCTTTTCCTTCCCTTCTTCCACCTTTGCTAAGCAGCAGGGAAAAAAAAAGTCTTTCTTCAAAGATTCTCCCTTTATCCTCTTGGCACGAACACAAGCAGGAAGCAGGAAATTGCTTCCTTGCAAAATACCTGATAAACTGGCACTTAGAGCCTGACAGTGGAAAGACACAGCTTTTTATTTCCTTGGACTGAGGTGGAAATTAAAGTTATGTTAGCTGTCTCCTGGGGTATTGATCACAGCCCTGCTGCCTTTGGAAGGCTGCTGATGTGCACTTTTTGCACAGATGACCTCAGTGAGAAGTGTCCTCAAGCAGAGCCCCCGTGCAGCCAGCAAGGATTGCTGCGTTCCCATGGCAGGAGCTGTGGCTTGTAGCCTGCTGGCTGGCTGGGGTGTTTAGAAAGGGATAAGGAAGGCAGGTTGATTTTCCTTCTGCTTTTCCTCTCTGTTTCTTTCTCCTAATAATTATCTTTAGTGAAAATTTCTGGAGAAAATTATGACTTGAGTGACTGAAATGGTTTTCTGCTCTTTAGGTCTGTAATAATGCACAGCTCTGTAGCTGCAGCCCATGGAGGTTTGTCCTCAGCCATGCAAGAGACAGGCTGAAATGCAGACAAAATGCTTACCTGAGTGTAGGATTATTGCCATGGTCTGTTCCTTAACAAAGAACTCTTGACAATAATATCAGAAGGTTAAATATGATTTATTAAAATGACTCCATAGTCAGAGGATTTGGGCTATAATGTGCCCAGGTACAGAGCTCAGATGCTTACTTCTTCAATGTTCCATAGAAGAATGCTAGAATGCTTACAATATCAGAGAGATAACAGTCCTTCCCCTCCTTCTCCCACTATCAGGAGACAGGCAGAGAAATCCAAAATGTCCTTGAAACTCAAACCAGAGATTTTGTTTACAGAAACTTATACAGAGTAAAAAGACAGTAAAAAGAATGCTTTCCCATGGGAAGATTTTTCTGCAGGCTTGCATACAGAGAAAGTTATAATATGTTCTTACAACATAGGATAACACAGGAAAAGAGTGGGACTCATGGAAGGGGTCTCCACAGGAGGGCTTGTCCTTCTTTCCAGACTAGGACAATTATTTCTGTACCATTTTATCTCCTCCACTCTACAGAAGTACTCTGCAGTGGTGTTTTCACTGCATCCCTCAATTCTGGTGTGCTTCAGACACTCTTGCTCTCAGCCTCCACTTCCTTCAGCTTCACAGACCAAAAACTTGATCACTCTCACTCCTCCTTTCTGGATTGCCTCCAACTAGACCATATTTTCTTTCAGCTGTGGTGTCCATGACTGGACACAGTGTTCAGTGGAGCTGCAAGGCCAGTTTATGCCTCCCTGAGGGTTTTTGCCTCTGCTAGAGCCTTTCTCATCTCTGAGTCCTTCACTAATCCCAGGGTTCAAACCAAGAGGCAAAAGTGATTTCTTAGCAAACAGCAGGATGCTAATGTTTAGCAAAGCTTTGCTCTGGATGAAGGGAAATTTGTGGGTTTTTTTGGTTTTGGTGTTTTTTTTGGTTTTTTTTTAAGTTTTGGGTCACTAGTGTGGGGTTTTTTTTGGTTGGTCATCCGGCACGGCTGGGAACCTGCCACCTGGGCCCTTTGGAGGCAGTTCCCTCGTGAGTTCTTTGCAAGGATGAAAAACGAGCAGGACTCTCTGTTTCTTGGTCTTCAGGCTGCTGTTTATTTTTCTCTTATCTTATTATCTCTTATTTTTCTCTTATCTTTATTTTTCTCTTATTAAGTTCAGTACGCCGTCTGCACACCAGACTGAGCATACGAGAAACAAGGTACAAAATGGAGCAAAATGGAGCAAAATGGAGAGCAAACACCCAAAACCAAGGACTTTTAAAGCTAATCAGTCCAATTACTTTCTAACACGTATCTTGTTTCTACTTTTCTACCAATAACTTCTACTAATCTACTCACGTAGCACCTATGCCATTACTTTCTCTAACCAATGACTTTGTGCCACTAACAATACAGAAAATGGAGCAGAAGAAGAACAAGAAGGAGATGAGACAACACCCCAAATCCTCCATCTTGTCCCCTATTTACTCTCATATTAAAATCCTAAAACCCTAGATTCTTCACCCTGTGATAGACTCCTACTACTACTACGTACTACTACCTAGTTCACACCTCTGTGCTCCAACTCATCCCAAAGCCTTGGCAATTTTTTCCCTGGAACAGAGGTTAAAAGCAGTGTTCTGCTGAGGGTCAGGGCTTTCTAAAGCTGTCAGAAAAACATTCTCTGTGCCCCGGATTCCAACAACTAGGACAGCTGAATAGAGGGGTCATTTAAGCTGACCCCAATCAGATCAGAGCACCCCACCCACTCAGGTGCAAACCTGGCTCCATCTCTGCCCTCTCCCTTCTGGGAGGCACAGGGAAATATTCCTTGCCTTGGTGTAGGGAGCTGCAACGTGCTGAGGTGTGACATGAGGGGCTGCGCTCAGAGATGGGCTCAGCACGTTGGATATTATTGTCACGCTCACTTTTCAGCCTTCTGATGTTTTCATTCTTGTGATGGAGTTTCTCACGCTGTTTTTTGTAAACATGCACATGCTTTTCTAACTGTCTTTTTTGTTTTTCATTCTTTCTCCTGGGAGGAGAAAGGTTTGATAGACTTTGTCATTGACCAGTGTAGTTAGAGAAGTGGTAACTTCACCTTCCAATTGATAGTCGTTTCCAAAACTCTATATAATGTGAAAACCAAAATAAAGTCTCTCTCTTCTTTGCCGTCTCTCGGGTGTGGCTGCGTTTGTCTCTGCGTTTCGTGTTGCTCGATAAAGTGACATATTATAATGTCAAATTAATCTTAGCCCTGAACACTTCAGGAGCTGTCAAAGGATTTGGTTTGGAACAGTTTCTTGCAGCTCTGCCTGTTGACCTTGCTACCTGGTCAACAGGTAGAGGTTCATAAATGTTTCCCTACCCAGATTCAGCTTTTTTTTTTTTTTTTTAATTTGTTTCTGGTGTATTTGTCATTCAAAGCAGTGAAGTTTTGTTGAAATTATAAGCACTGAGCAGATTTCAGTCTTACTTGCTAAAAGCCTTACTATACCTAGTCATAATTTTAAAGGCTAATGTGTTAATAGAAAAAAAACAAACAGAAAACAACTTGGGTGCTAGAAGTGAGAATGTGGATTTATAGCTTAAAGCAGAGACATGTTAAGAAGCAGAAAGTTTAGAGTTTTAGACCTTAAGACATAGAAAAAATAAAAGTACCTACAAAAGTAAACAAAAGGTTTAGAATACAGTACTGTAAGTTTGTATGTTATAACATGATTAGTTAAAAAAACTTACATTATAGCATGAGTCTATAAAACTAAACATTTAAAGATTGAGTCAAAAACATAAATATCTTTGTTAGTAGTGTTTTATTAGTCAATAAATCTTTAAAAAGTCTTGTAACTAAGAGTCTTAAGACTTTTTGAACTATGCAGTAAAGATGTGAACCAAACTTATCCTTCTTGTCTATGTAAAAGGTAAGAGAACTAAATTACATTACCTAAAAAACTCAAAAGTTCTATTTCTAACTCATTCAAAATTTCTTCAAAAATCCCCATAAACAGTGCCCAGTGATTTTAACATACAAACAGGGAGAGTTTAGAGAGGAAATAACAGAATTTTGTAGGATTTTCCTTGCATTTTCCTGCAATATTTGAACTGCCTCCCTGTGACTGACACCTGCCTTGCATCTCCAGTGTGTATGGCAGGCTGCAGGCTCTAAGCTGAATCCTAATATTTCCAATTTCTTTATAAGATCTGTGTGCTCAGGACTGATGGAATCAAAGACTTCACAGGAGGCAAATGCTTGTTCATAAATAAAACTTCCCAACTTTCCATGACTGAGATTTTCTAACCTGAGCATTTCTATTTAAGCGATTATGTACAAATATTCAAGATGATTTCAAGAGCAATGACTCCATGGGGGCTGCTTTTCTAAAAATGCCCTACAAACCCCTCACTCACAAGCTGCTGATTCATGGGCAGTTAATATCAGATGTACAAACATTAATAAATTCTCTGCAATTCTATTCCTTGTTTGAGAACCGGGGCTGATTTTACTCACACCTTAAATTTAAACCTGGGTTTGACAATAATAATGTCATCCATATCAGTCATACACATGTCCACATCAACTGCCCATGTCATGAAAAGGACAGTGCCTTGTCAAGGGAAGAATTTAAAGGCTCTAGATCAGCTTATGAATTTGTATAACACTTTGGGAAGCCTGCCAAAGCTGTAATGCAAGCTTGGCCTTTTTAAAGCCCATTGAATTGTGTTATTAACCTTGGAGTAAAAGAAGAGAGGACTGTTTTCAAATTTTATTTTGATAATTATCATGCACAAGCGATAGAAAGCAAACAGCAACCTTCCCCTGGACACCTACTCCTCATTTGCACATTCTAATTACTTACATTTGCATACACATATGAAAACACGGTGCTTTCCCCATTAGTGCAGATCACATTCCTCATTAAGTTAAGTAAATACCCCCAAAATACCAACACAGCTGTAGCCAAATTTGACATTATTGTACACAGACTAACAGCCAATGCATTCTTCTGGTTTTTGGTCATCTTGGATAGTAATTTTAAAGAAAAAAACCATCAGTTACATGGCTTGATACTGGAAACAAATGAAGCCATGGCTGGGTCACCTCCTGACTCTGTTCTGGTTTTGGTCTGCAGTTGTCAGATGCTGGAGAGCTGAGCAGCTGCTGGCACAGGCTGCTCATCTGCTCACAGCTAAAAGAGCATTTCCTCCCTGTGAGTCCTGAATTCAGCTCTGGGAGCCCTTGGGTCACTGCTGCATCACCACGGGCTCAGCAGACCCCTCTGCTGAGGGGACCAGAACCTCCCTCTTCTCAAGGGTGCCTAGAAGAGGAACCTGTGAGACAGATCCAGGACACCAGGGCCTCCTCAGCACCAGCACTCTGCAGGGCTGGAAGGCACCCATATTTCTCTGGGGTTCTACACCCACCTGCTTGGTGAAACCACTTTCCAGGATCTGCTTGGCTAGACACAGCAGGGACAGAGGCACATTCAGCTCTCGGCAGAAGTGGTCCAGCAGCTCAGCATCACACTGGGTAGACAGGAGGTTGCCCATAACACGCAGCACAGAACGAAGATGGGAGGCTCCCTCCCTCATGCTCTAAACACAGAGGGAGTTTGGAGGAGAAGGGTGGGAATAAACACATGACATTCCTGCCTGGAAGTTGGGATGGGTGTTGCATAGTTGTAGGTGTTATTTTGTAGGTGGGATTTTGGTGGAGCTGGTTTTTAAAAAGTGCTGTGAAGTCCTTCAGGCCACCACTGGAGCCTCTTGCTGGCGTAAAAATTCAGCTCAGAATATCAGGGATGAATTGGTCATGACACCAGGATGAATATTTAGCTTAAACCCAGAGCTTACATTATAAGAATCACAGAACTGTAGTTTAGCTTGGGTTGGAAGGGATCTTAAAAACCACCTAGCTCCAACCCCCAGATGTTCTGCACGCTCTGAAATAGCTCAGTGCTGGGCTGTTTTGGATTCTCAAAGACATGAGCTCTACAGCAATCCCAGTGTTCTCCTGCCTTGAGCTGAGCTGGGCTTTCATCTGCTCTGCATCAGCAGAGCAAAGCAAACAGGCCCAGAATGCAGATTCCTGCTCTGGGAACACATTCCTGCTTCCAGGTGTACTGCTGCAAGTAGGAGAGTGCTGGCATAAAGATGTCAATTTGCTGAAACCCTTCAGTATTTCATTGCAGGGTAGGGACAAGCTCATCTTTCCTCAAGGAAAAGCTCAAGGAAATTTCCTCAAGCTTTTCCTCAAGGAAAAGCTATCAGTGGGGAAGCTGAGAGGGGCCCTCCAAACACGGTGGGCTTTAAAGGATGCTTCAATAATCAACAGGAGCAGGGAAAAAGAGGAATTTGAATGTAACTACCGTGGTTTCCAAGGTAGGAGAAATCCTGACAAAAGGAGCCTTCCAGGCTGTATAAACAGCAGAGGAAATTTTGAGTTGAGAAGCAAAATTAATGTATAGTGTCTTGAAATACTCAGATGTTTATTTTATACAGCTGGCTATGGAAATTCTGCATTGTTTCAGCTCTAGTAGATCTGTGGGTCATTATAAATAACTTAATGAAAGTGTTTACTGTGGAGACAAGGTCAGTGGAACAGAATTGTTAGTGTGCAATGAAAACCACAATGGAGAATAATAAAGAAAATGATATAAACCTGTGTAAATCAAAATGCCTTTTCACCTTGAATGCCATGTACAATTCCAGGCACCCAAACTCAAAAGTGGACCCAGGAGAAATGGATTTGATTCTGTAATTTGTAACGACGACTATTCAAAAATGAGATCATTCATCTTAGAAAGGAAAAAATTATCCACACCATTATAAATATGTATAAACAAATAAGTTATAGAGATGATGTAGCTGCAAAGCTCTGTCTAGCACTTTCTTAATTTTTTAAAACAAATAATATTTCCTGAAATAAAAGGCAACTTTTTTTTTTTTTTAACAGGAAAAAGGAGTAATTTTTGCAGTAAAATCATAGTTGGCCTTTGGACTACATTGCTACATGATATTGTGGTGATCATAAAAGCTTAAAGATGCTGTTTAATAGCAGGTAAAAACCTGGGATTCCTCAGGTTTGTATCCTAAATCACTCCTCTTTCCTGGCCTCCTTGCCACCTCTCCCACCTGCTGGATTAAGGGGGTGGCCTGTGTCCTGGGCAGGACACACACACTGATGAGTTAATAGGTATTTCTCTGAGAGATGAGATTAACATGTTAAAACCTTCCACGTGTTAAAATCTTCCCTCTTTCTTCTTTCTTCCTAAAGGCTGGTGGAGCTTGACAGCTCAGAGACTTCTCTGGTTGCAACTGAGAAATATGTTCAAAAGAGAAAGAGATAGAAAGGTTATCAGATCAAAAGAAACGAGGATAAAAGAGTCCTAGAGAAATGTAATTTGCTCCAGGCTGCAGTTCAGTTTTCATCCTGGAGCAGCTTCTAAGGAGACTGATCCCAGAATGCCACCAGGTCTGGGGAATTGCAAAAGATTCTGTGAATGTTTTCAGGGTTGGCTGAGCACTGAAGCTGGACAGTGCTCCAGCCTCCTCTGGATGGGGAGCCAGGAATGTGCCACTGCTGAGGGTGGCTCTTCTCCTCCCCCCTGCCCAGCTCCAAAGGCACTGGAGGGGCAGGATGGAGCTGGAGAGAGGCAGGGCTGGATGCAGGGGCAGAGGAGCAGGAGGTTTGCTGGGGGAGAGCCAAGGCTGAAGCCCAAATTTGACACAGCAGAAGTTGAAAAAGTTGCAGAGCATCTTGATCAGGAAACTTTGCCAATCTATTTCTGTTTGCTGGAAAGATCGTGCATCAAGCAAGGCTTTTTATTTCCTCCCTAGCTGCAAGAGAGACATTCTCTAGTAATTGTGGATATTTACTTTATACTCAGATAAGCCTTTTATTTTCTCTGACATTTTCCCTGAGAAATAAGGATGTCTTGTTTCGTATACTCCTTTTTCAGCTTGCAGCACTAAAAGAGCAGATGCTGCTTCAAGAGAGTGAAGAGTGAGTACTTCCAGCCCAACGTCACCTGCCTGGGATCAAACAAAACTGTGTGCAGGAATAAAATGTCTCCAAGAGATATTTTGTTGTCCCTACACATCTCTTCTGTACAAACACAGTTTGGAAAATAAAATATCTTCTGCCATCACATGCAGCTAGAGATTCTTCAAAGTCAGGAAGTGCAAAAAAAAGCAAAGTTTTCTGAGCTGTGCAGCATCCTGTGCAAAAGCCCTGATTTTATCTGTACCCTGCTGTTGCTGCCAGAGGGCAGTGGTGGAAGATTCAGTGGTACATTTTGATCTCTGCATCTGGTTTGCCTCAAAAACTTTTTGTCTTAGGTTACAAGATGTGGTTGGGAGTATGTATTCTGTTACTGTCTCTTAGAGGTGGGGCAGTTATTTTCTGTTCATTGGGCAGTTTTTCTTTATCTCTTCCACAACCAATCCTTCCTCCAGGGGATATCTTCTGTTAATGGGCCATTAATTATTAATTATCTTCTGTTAATGGGCCATTGAGTGTCACTGCATGGNTTCCATTAGTGCTCCTGAAGCCTACAGTGAAACAAACTCAGGAGATGGCTCTGCAAGGCCAGGTTGTAACTTCTTGATCTGCCTTCGCTGTTGGGAGCCAGCAAAAGCTCAGGTGCTCAAATAAGTTTTGAGGAGATACTGTGGCGCTCCAGTGAGAACAGATTCCATGAAAAATCCACTTGTTGCCACTGGGATAAATTTAAAGGTGTCTCTGCTCTTCCTGAGTATCTGTACAATATCTGCACACTCACAGAGACAGTCCTTTTGTGGGATGTACATGGAAAAACCCAGAGATGAACGAGTTTTACTGAGAGGTCAGGCCTATTTGCAACTTATTCAAGGGAGACTATGTAGGAAAACTTAGAAGTGGGAGGTGTAGAAATGCATCCTTGAAATACTAATTTTTTCTTTTTTTGTCGTTTTAGGAAATGTATGTGTGTGCCAAAGTATCTCAGTTGTTCTTCTGATGTTTTTATCAGATCCATGCAAAATGCAGTGGGTTCCAGCCTTGAAATGCAAATTTGTCTTACACTGCTCTTGCTGCCAGTAGGAAGACTAAAAATACATATGTAATGATGTTCCTGGAACATTTTCAAATGCTTTTAGATGATGATTCCAGATTTTTTTTCCCCTGCTATCCAAAATAGTGTTAATTTTGCAGGCTCATTTTGGCCAAAATGTATGGACTTGTATTTAAATTCAAAATTCCTCTGAGGATAAAATAACTCAGCTATTAGAAGAACTTTGCCAAGTAGGTAGGTCACCAAAATGGAGCCTGAAACAAAAAAATAAAATTAGGTTTTGCCAATTTATTATGCATACATCTGGTTTTGTGATTTTCTTGTTACTTTCAACATTCTTTGCAGTATTAGAATCCCAAAACAGCCCACAAGCCTGGTAATTCAGGAAGGCTTATAACTGAGGCAGGTCTATTTAACTTCGTTAATGGAGAAAAATGAGAGAAATAACAAAAAAGAAGCATAATAATCATAACCAAAGGCAGTTGTTACAAAGACTCCTGACTGATGCCAACAGCAATCTTTGAAAATGGGGACATTCTAAGGCTGATGCCCAAAAATATGGGTTTAGAAAAGCATACATGAGTGAGTATTTAAAATATCAGAGTCAAGGAAATTTTCCTGCTAAAATCATATTTTAAAACTGTCCTGAGTGGAGGCAGAATTAGATTGATTTCAACATAAAATTCTTTAAAGAGACTCCCTGCTCCTGTGTTTTTTCAATGGGAACTAGGAGCACTCAGACCTCCTGAAAAACTGGCATTTTTTAGAGATTTTTTTTAGAAAACTGGCAAATTTTAGAGATTTTGACCATGCAAGTCTAGAAGGACAAGTTGGGACGTTTTGAGCTGGCTTCAATGACAAATCTTTAAATACAGATGTACTTGTGGGATCCATCTCGTTGAGCTCCAAACATCCAGTGTGGATGTTTCTGTTGGATTTGGTTGTCCACTTTGCCCCCAGGCAATGGAGAGAAGAGGGGATGAATCATCTCATCCTGGAGCAGTTTTCTAAACCTGGTCACATGAATCCTCCCCTCCAAGGGCACATTCCTCTCCCAGGAGTGTGGGATGGGTGTTGACACCGCAGATGTCTGAAATTTGAAGTTACATCTTGTCCTGGATACTAAAATCCAGGCAGCATCCTGTGAACATTTTGCTTCAGTCTTTCTCTTTCCCTTTACCACTTTTAACATATGATACAGCAGCGTCCCTTTAATGATTTCTTTTCCACGGGGCTCAGAGGTGGGAGAGATTTATGCTACTTGGTGACTTTAACTTCATACTCGGTGCAATAAAGAAAGTGAAGGTGCACTTAGGAGTTATAAGAAATCTTGGCTTTTAAACCATTAAATTTCTGCAGTGTGGGTATTTCAGGTGTCTTATTGCTGAATGTGCTCAAAGTAGCTCAAATGGGCATTGATGATAGGAAATCAGTATCAGGAACGTGGTAAATCAATGTGTTGTCTGGATAGCAGGGTGAGGTTAAATATCACAAGCAATGATATCAGAAAGTGTTTTGAGAGAGAACCACGTACTAAATTCTGGAGAAAGAGGCTTTAAGGTAAAGCTAATAAAAGATAACGTGGCTAAGCTGGAGTGACTCAAGGTGAAATTCAATTCCCAGAAAATTCTTGGGGCTTTGATGAGAGCACATTTTGCTCCCATATCTGCAGCTCCTAAAGAGGCACGGCAGTATCAATCAGACTTAGAACGAAATATAGTTTGATAATTAGCTGCAGAAAAGGATTTGAAATGATACAGAGCATAAACAAAGAAAGTAAATAACTGAGATGCTTGGCAAAATTACGTGTGTTTAATGAGAATCAACCTAGCTTCATTTAAAATTGCTATAGAGACTTAAGGTCATTTCAGTCATCAGACAGTGATGATTTATTCCCTAGAAACTAATAGACACACTCCAAACCTAAATAGAAATGAAGGATTTGCAGCATATTACAATATTCTATATTGGCACTGAGCGAGAAGCCTTCCTGAATGAAAGCAAATGACTTTTTGTAGCTGTAGCATGGTAATTGCTTGAAGAACAACAACAAAAATCCCAACAGAAAACCCAGCAAGCTATTTCTGAAATACAATGCACCGACAAAATAAGAAATGGAATTGAATGAGAAAAATATATCTGCTGAGGACAAAATCAGACAGCAGGGAGAATTTATAGCCCTGTGCTAATTTCCTACTATCAGACACTGAGCTGGATGGGAAAATGACAGAAAAGGACCTTATCTAATAGATGTGCCAGAAGTGATGGGTTTGAAAGATGACAATCTTCATCTGAGCCGATAACAAAGATTCATATTCATAGAGCTAAATGTTAAACTTTCTCATAATAGTGAGCTGTTTGGACCTAATATATTTAGAAATTAGAATTAGGAAGAGCTTCTCCCATCTCATCCCCTACGGCTTTTTGGAATAAACTAAATGGCTTTACTGTGCTCAGGAAATCAGGTAAGTGCCTGCTGAGCCTGTTTGCTCATTTACTCCCATCACCAAGCTAAGAAGACTTGTAAATGTGTTTGTAAACAGTGAGTTATGGGGTTCTGAGTTTGCTGTGCTGCAGGATTATGCAAGTCACGTAGTCCTGTGCATTTACTCCTGCAGGTTTTCAAACCAAACACGAGCAGGCAGGGTTTGTGAGGGGAAGGGGAGGCCCACGTGCCGCAGAGATGGGGTCAGTGTCTCGCTGGCTGACAGTCTGCCCTTTAAAATACAGAGTAGCAGGGAATGAATCAGCTTTACCAGGATTTAAACCTCAGCCTTTTACTTAACTGCATAAATCTAATTTGGTCTGTTCTGCTTAAGCTTCTGAAAAGCTCAGGAATGCTGAGGGGATGCCTGAACTGTAGATTTGGGGTCTCTTGAACCCTCTCTTGCATTAGGGTCAGCCTAGGCATCATCTTCAATATTTCCTATCTTAATCTGTGGCAGCATCCACCTGAAAGTTCCTAGCAGACCTAAAATCAGTGTTGTCAAAACTGAATTTTTATTCCTTTCCTTACCAAACATCCTCTCACTCGAGTTCTTCAGACATAGGTGACTTGTGTGCTCTTCTCTGTCTCTCTGCTGGATGGGTTTGGCTTGACTCTGACTCATCTCTGAGCACTCCTGGCATAGCCAGATCTCAGCTATATATAATTTTGGGTGATGCAATGACTTCAGGATTGAAGAACTCTCTTGTTCAGGTCGCTGTCATCTCACACACTCATTTGCTCTTTCCCCTGACAGCCTCTTCTTCATCCATGTAAATCCTTTTCAATTAGAGGAGAAATGACTGTTCCTGTAGTTCATCATTTAAGGGAATAAGGCACTTTCCCCCTTTTATTTTGCATTCCTTCATTGGAAGTCTGAACAGAATTCAGCACAAAACACTTGTGCACTTTCACAGACAGCCTTTACCAACCCTTCTGATGGACTCCTGGTTTCCTTGTGCTTCCCAATCAAAGAATCCATGTGTATTGCATCAATGTCGTGGTTTAATCATCAAATATTGATGGCCAAAACTGCAGGAGACACATATCCACTGCTTGTCTTAGGGATGGATGTCTGAGGTGTTTGGTAAGACCATTTAACACTGAAATATTTACTGTGTAAAAGGAAAGCCCTGCTAGCAATGTTCTGATGGGAGAATTGGATGCTAACACGTTATTTTATATAGTAAAGAATTATAAATGCAGCCTCAAAAAACAAAATCAGACACTGACCTGGAGTCTGGGCTTGATGCAACCCTATTTGGGTTATTATTAAATCCCATCGCCATGTCTGTTAGGGCACAGAACTGCAGCTCAGGACTGAGCATGAGAGTAGGAGCAGAATTCACCTGCCTGCTGTCCTTCACATAAATATAGATGATGAGATCAATTATACAAGAACCAGACTCCTTGCTGGCTCATTTCTCTCCTAGCAAGAAATCACAGAAGTTTCCAGAAGTTCAGTTCTTCCAAAACTCCTCAGAAGCTGGGACAACACATCATCTAATGGAGATTGCAGACCTCCAGCATGTCTGAAACCATGAATAAAATAAATTCACTCACCCAAGATGTGGGATTACTTCTGCACTGGCATATTGCTTGAAGCATCCTGTTGTCTTAATTGCAGACCAATCCTTGCACTTATAAGGATATCACACATTTATTTTGCAATGTGAATATCCCTATATATATTTTTCCCTTGATTTGGGAAGAAAAAATTCAACTAAGTACGGCTTGCTTCTGGTTAGCTGGTGTCATAATGGTGAAAAAAGGTATGAAAGGGAGAAAAAAAAAGTGTTGGCTTCAGGGAAGATGAAGGCTGAGATTGGTGTGATCTGTTTGGCCATGAGCTGGTTAAAAGACAGGAGCGCAGAGCCTCCTGGCAAGGCAGTGAAACAGATGGATAACTTTGCCCAAACTAGAACTCCTCTCAAAGAGGGAAGTGCTGGAGAATCTGTGATGAAAGAGATATAAATGAATATTCCAGGAAAGTGGTAAGATTTGGGCTGTATCTTTAACTGGTGCAAACTGGAGTTCATAGAGCACTGAACTGGGGGTTGGACCTGTTGCACTTTTCCTATTTCTCCACTCAATGAAGTGGTGGAGGAAAAAAACCAATGTTGCCCCTACCCAGGTGTGTGAACAGCAAAGTGTCTGCATAGACAAGGGGGAGTCAGGGGGAGAGCAGAGAGAAGAAATTCCATGGTATGTGGAGGATATGCAGCAAGACAAACCAGGACACTACAGAATACTTTGCAAATGTATTCCCAGCCTTAAATAAAACATTTTCTGATAAAAGAAACATTTCAAGAAAGTAACTCAAAGCCAGAATGGCTGCAAATCAGTGAGATAACCACAGGGCAGCCCATTAGAAATGTTGGGGCCACATTCACCCCTCCTTGGGCAAGGTAAGGCAGCTTTTTTTCACCTCTAGACTGGATGTGCAGCTGGCAGATAGGTTTTGTGCTTCCACTGCATCTAGGGCACGCAGAAACATTCCCTCCCATGCCATACTGTCTTTTATTGCTCCTGGGCTGCTAAAGGATTATCCGTAATTCAGGTGATTTGCAGAGAATTCCAGTAACAGTCTCTCACTGAGCCCCGTGCAAGAGATAACGATGAAAATGTATTTCAGACTGGAAAAAAGCTTCCTATCTCTCACCCAGTCAAAAGTAATTCTACAGCAGCAAGGTACTGTACTCTGAGATGGATTTTAATCTGCCTTACACCAGTTGAAATTAGAGAAACTTCAGGTGGAATCAGTAGAGTTGTGGTAACATAAATCAAATCCTTTTTCAGCTCTGCATGTAGGCAGAGAGTTTTTTTTTCTCCAGATAAAGGAGGTTTGAAAGGCAGAGTTCTCTTTCCCTACATATCTCTTCCCTGAATATACTGATGAATTTCAGGTGGAATGAGTTAAGACAGGGCTGTGCACAAAGGGGATCAAGTAATGTTGACAAGAAGTAGCTGGTGACAACAGCAGTTAATACCAAGGAGGCTGAGAGAGGATTTAGTGGTTATGGCACTATTACACAGACTCCTGGAGATAAGGCAGAGTCAGCCAGCAGGGAGGCAGGTGGGGCAGAGTCAGCGAAAGACAAAAGGAATGAAAGGAGCAGCTCAGTCATTAGGAGAGCAAAACCACTCAGAGGTATTTGTGCCCTTCACCCACATTGGCTGTCGTGGCAGCACGAGGCAGTGCCACGACAGGAGAACGGAGCCCTGTAGGTGGGAAGGGTATTTATTTTCCATGTTCTACACAGCCAGGTGGTTACATGGCCCCATCAGCAGCATTTTGCCCAGTTTGTTTGGCACTCTCACCACACCAGTGGATGAGCTGGTGAAGGATTTGTCTCCTGACCCCGTGGTTATGCCCACAGGGACCAGCTCTGTGACTCTGCCACTCGCTTTCTACTCCTAATATCACACAGAAACTCTGTGCTGTAATTTACTCCTCCAGCCTGTGTCAGGAGATTGCTTTTCATAAGGTCAGTGGCATTTTCAAAGAGCAAAGCAACAGATTTTTTGCAGGATGCAGCTGCCACGTCCTGAGCACGCACCCAGATGCCACCGCCAGCCAGGCAATAAGGTGTTGGGAGCATTGATGTACTGACATGGAGCAGGAAAAAAAAGAATTCCTAAGTGCCTTTGAACTGCTTGGAGCGCTCCTTCAGCCAACAGATTCAAAGAATTGGAGACAACACGCACAAAACTGTGCTGAATAGGGATGAAAGAAGCAGGGATTCAATGCTTTCACCCAGCCAAGTGCATCAAGCTGCAGATTCCTGACAACAGCCTGGTCCTGTCACTTAGGAACTACAGACAAAAGGTCTCTGGAGCCCTGGCCCTGCTGACCATCACACACTCACAGAGGGGACAGGCTGCCAGCCCCAAGCATGTGTTCTGCCCAGAGGATTGATAATTTTCATCTCTCTTTTTAACCACCCAGAGGCCAAGACCCCCCTGGAGTTCGGTATTGATCCACACAAAAGAGTAAAATTTTACTTTTTAATAAGGAAAAGCAGGTGGAGGCTGAAAAGCTGTGGCTTTTATCAACAGAACATCTTTTTTCTTACTTACTTGTTTGCTTAAATGTGGGCATTTAAGGAGTAGCACGAAAGAGGTGCTCATCCATGTGTACCCAGCTGTCTTTTGGACAAGGAACAATTTGGAAGATTTTGCCTTGCAAGAACAAATACTCACCTCTTTTAACTGAATAAGAGTATTCTTTATCTTCATTACAAATAACTGGTTTTCAGCATGGAGATTTCAAATGTACAACACCAAGAGTAACACTGCAAGAGGTTTAAAAGGGGGGGACAATACCCCAGCTTAGCAGAGAGAGAGAAAAACAACCTTCACCTCCTTTTTGTCTCCCTGTTTTTAACCTGTGCCAACTGCCCCAAAACCTTTTCTGGCAGCTGGGGACCAGCAAGCCAAATCTGGGCACGTGGATTTCCACCAATAACTTTTGATCCTCAGCCACATCCCTTGTCCTGGTCAGGGTGTAGCCACCACTGTGGGCATGCAGATTTTTAGAATTGTGGCCACAGTGACCCTGAGGCTATTTCCTACTGGCAACAAGCTGCAGAACAACCCCAGCAGAGCTGAGGATGAGGCCCCTGGATGTGGTCAGTGTAATGGTTTACATTTGGCACGAGCATCCCCTCAGCTCTGAGCAAAGCTGTGCCAGAAGAGTGGTGGGAGCTGCATCACATTTAAATGAGAGCCTGAAAAGCCTCTGAGCTGCTCAGATGGCAAAGACATCTGCATCATCATCCTCAGCCCAAAACTATAAAAGGCACAGATCTCCAAGTGCCAGGGCACAGTGTTAAGTTCACCAATGGCATGCAAAAATCAAGACAATACAGTCTTGGCTACTGATCTGTTGAATCTGTTACCAAAAGGAGCCCGAAAAGAAAAAAAAACAAAACAAAAACACCCCGAGAAACCATTCAGCACAGATGACTTCAATGAGACTCACCCCATCTCCTGCAGCAAGTTCATTTCCCACAGAAAATAATTGACAGAGAATGACAGTTGCAACCCTTGTGTGTGTGTGAGAGAGAGAGACTGTCTCTGTATCTCAAAGCATATTTTTATGAGATTCTGGAAAGAAGCTGGTCTGGGATAATTGTTGCTGGAGACACTGAGAGGCACTGAAAGCACCAGCAGGCATTTTTGACTAAACCCAAGAAATTCTTAAAATGTAAAACTCAGTGTGAAAGGGGGAAAAAAAAAAGAGAAGAAAAGAAAAAAGAAACCTCACCAACCTCCCCCAAACCCAAACTCTGCAGTTGTGAAGCCAAAGGAGCCCTCTGAAGACAGACAGTAAAGTCGACTCCCTGCAACGGAGAGTTCTTGCAATCAGAGAACACACAAGTGAGAATTTTTTTCTTTCCTCATGACCTGGAAAAAAAAAGTCTTTGATATTCTGGAGGGAATTAGGAAAAAAAATTTTGAAAGTGAGTGAACTTCACTAACAGCCTTCTCCCCTTCCCTGCCCCTTGGCAAAAGGATATTTTCTGACAGAATGCTCTCCTGTTTGAAAAGGCTTTTTTCCTGCTATTAACTATTTTTCTGGAAATTTCCTATCTCCTTTCTGAAGGCTTATCTGTCTGATTTATTCATAATTCTTAATGTTGTCTTATAGACAACAACAAAATTAATTGTGTGACTGGGAAAGGGGCCTGGAAATGTGTGATGC
Organism: Leptocoma aspasia; assembly: GCA_013399835.1. Lineage (NCBI taxonomy): Eukaryota > Metazoa > Chordata > Aves > Passeriformes > Nectariniidae > Leptocoma > Leptocoma aspasia. The sequence goes on from VXAX01005976.1 coordinate 498,338, forward strand.
TTGGGAGGGCCAACACATGCAGAAGGCCTGTAGTAATATTTTAAAAATAACAACTTAAATCAGTAATGCATTTTGCTCAGTTGCTTCTGGCAGGTTATTATTCAGCTGGAAAATTCAAGAGTAAGTAACTAACAGGAGTTCTCTTGCCCAGACACACCTCAGCCCTCAGATATTTTCCTCTGCCTCCAAAAGCTACCAAAAAGGAGATATATTTATATCAACAAAATCCTTTGCCTTAGGTTATGAAATACAGGTAGATTTAAAGCCTTTCCTCTGCAGCACTTAGCAAGTGAGCCTTATATGCAATGTGGGGAGCAGAGCAGCTCTTTTCCTAAATGGATTAGCACACAGGAAATTTTCTTCTCTTTTAAATTATTCTTCCTATATAGTTATGTTTGAGGTCCCCTTTCATCCTCTGAGTGGGCAGAAGACACCCTGAGAGTGGGAATGCCTCACTCCACAGCATGTGAGTGGTTCCTCAGCAGTGCCCTCCTCACAGCAGATTTTTGGATAACACATGGAAACAATTCAAACTGGCATCAGCTGCAGAAGTGGCTACAGCTTCCCATTAAAAAGTCATTACTTTTCACTGCCATTAAAAAAAAAAGGATTTTAATTTCATTTTTCATCTTTGCTCTACAGTTGAGACTCTTTTATGCACCTGTCAGTATCTCAGTGTTGCCTCAAGAATGAAATTTCCTCCAAGCATCTGTTTCAGCTGATTGAATATTCTCTTACTGTATAAGAAGAGTCCATTGTCTGATGAATGCATGTGATTTAATTTTTGAACAACATGTCAGGGACTCCTACAGCTTGTATATGCAAATTCTTTACCTCTATGAAAGAGACATCATCTTTGCATCTTGATGGATCACTTCCAAGGGATAAGGCAGATAATTAATTTATTATATATATATATTTGGTTGAAAGTATAGAAGGGCAATTTAACAGAGAGAACAATTAAGAAGATGTGAAAAGTTTGCAGAATTAGGAGTGCTGGCAATGCAGATTGGGTTTCGTTACAAAGAGCCTTTGTCAGGGACACATTGATATTCTAGGTAAGTCCAGACACTTCTAGGTTTTTTTATTCGTGGTTTACTTTAGATTTTTTTTTTTTTGGTTGTCTGAAGTTTTACAGTAGCTGCTACAAATTACAGAGCTAAACACAAAATTAAGTGGAAATGGGAAATTAGTTTACTGTGCAGTACAGTCTGGCTGATGGATGGCTGCAGTTCACTTTCAGCTTCCTTTGAAAACAATGCTGCTTTAAAAGTAATCTTTGTGAGCTGACTTTCCTTTTCACTCTTCCAAAAAAGGAAAAAAAACCACAAGAAGGCTTGTTCTTAACTTGAATTGACTTGACATCATTACTTTGAGATAAAACCCAGGCTAACACGAGGCAGTTTGGCACTTTAGCCCAGGTTGCCACTGTAAATTAGAGCCTTCCTGAGGAGGCAGCCCCAGGCTGGTGTAAATCAGGAGCAGCCAGCCCAGGGGCTGGGACAGCACCTCTGACCCACACAAATTCACCAGCTCAGTGACTAGCAGAGCACAGGAGGTTGCTGTGGCTACAGAGAGGAAAAAAACCAAACACCCCAACTTTTCCAGGAGTTTTCCCACAAATCAACGATGTCCAGTACTGGTGGATTTAGCAAACCAGCTTCAAGCTGGAATTTAAACGTGAATGACTGGGCTGGAGATGTGACATCAAACAGCTCCACCAGGCTCAGATTATTTTGGTTGCAGCCTGTTTGCCTGCCCACCCTGTCCTTTAGTGCCAGAAACTTTGGGTAATATGGTCCCAAAATGGCCAGAGCAGCCAAAGCAGCTCCATCCTGGCTGAGCAATGCAAGGACCAATGCCTAGTGCTACATAAAATGTTCTGTATCAATGCAAACCTGCTGCCTGCCCTGCCCTCAGTGAGCCCTTTCTGGATAAGCAACTCTGTCTCTCTCAAGGCTGTTTGATAAAGCTTTAGACCCACCCTGCATGTCCATGAGGTGACACAGTTTCAGAGATATTAAGAAATAGTCTGGCTGCAGTAAAAGCAGCTAATAACAGTTCCTTGGGGCTCTCCAAAACTGGATTTATTTTATTTTTTTTTTTAAACCACCACAAGTATCAGTATTCCAACATCAACCTCGTGCACTGTGGAATAACGCAAAAATTTCCTTTTGAGGTTTAAGTACTGTGGGCAGGTTATGGATCTGGTTTTTATTAAAACAATAGGGATTTTTCTTCATATGCTGATTCATTCAGTTTTCTTTCTGGTTTCATAGAAGAGAAAGTGCCAGAAACAATTGCAGGCCAGTTGCTTGGAGGACTCAAGGCAGGTTGTGGCTGTTGTGGGGAGTGCAAAGGGCTCTTTAGCCACATGGTGAATAATCCTGTGTGCAATTAGAATAATAGAAACAGACTGGTTTGGGTTGGAAGGGACCTTAGAGAACATCTCATTCCAAACCCCTGACGTGGACAGGGACACCTCCCCCCAGACCAGCTTATTTGCTGAATGTTTATTTCCTCATAAGAATGATTTGATGCTGAAAACAACATTTTTCAGGGGATTACTTGACAAGCTTACCACTGACAACAACAGTGGCAGCAGCACAAAATCCTCCACCAAAAACTTCACACCTGGTCACAGATGTTTATCCAAATCTTTTGCCTTAACCACATGACCCAACCTTCACCTCAAATCCCCACCGACCAAGGCTGAAAGGGATGCTCAGGTCCTTGCTGCGAAATGGTTTCTTCTAGAAACACATGCTGCCTCTCACTGGTGCTGCTCTGGGAGGTTACAACCCAGCTCCTGGTAAATGTAACCGGGAAAATCAGGGAATGGCAGCAGATTGTTCCCACCAGGGGTAGTTTGTCACTGCGTTTGACAAGGAGAGGCTGGCAGGGACCGTGTATCCACAGGGGAGGTGAGGTAATGCAAGCAGAAGCATTAAGTTTCCGTGGGGTCACGTTTTCAGAGCTGATGGCACAAAATGCAATTAGAGAGGGAGGAAAATTAGATTTAGTGACTTCCCATCTATAAACACAGGTGCTGGAGCTGCATTTTAAAGCAGTGCACAGCGAGATGCAAAGGACTGAGTGGCTGCTTAATTTGAGAGACCAGCTCCTCAAGTCTTAGGCCAGGATAAGGAATCAAGGGCAGTTATCTCAGTGTGGAGGAGATTGAAGATTAGAGATCTCTTTTAAAATATTCATAGACTGCTTGAAGCATTCCATGGATATCAATGGATGTCAGCAGTCCTTGGATAAGATTTCATTCTGAGCTACAGACTCTGATGATTTTATATTCTCATTGAGGACCAGGAAGGGAGGATGGTTCTTTGTAGATGAGCCAATTTCTGTCTGAAAGGGATGTTTTTCCTGCAAAGTTATTGCATCGTCCACTTCATTAAGCACACGAGGACCCACCCAACCTTTTTAATGTCCAGCACCTATGTGGCAACTGACTTTATTCTTCAGTTTTAAAAGGAAATAAATTGTTTTGATTTTATCTTGCTCTATGGCTTTAAGGAGCTGGGGTCTCCAAACTGGTAATCTGCAAAACTCTGCTCTAACCCCTGTTTGAATTTCTAGGAGTTCCAGCAATGATTCTTTCTGACAAGAAGGTTTATTTTTGTCTAAAATCATGTTCAAAGAAAGAGTAATTTGGTTATAATGATGCAATACCTATTTTTAGGTGGCTCTATTTTCAAAAATTTGCCCTCATCATGTTTAAATAAACACAAACATTAAAACATAAATGTGCAAGCCCATTGATGTTTCTTTGTTCTTTAATGGAACAGAGGAAGAATCTGCCAATCCTTTGTCAATCCTCTGGTTGGCTTCCCCTGAGAAATGAGATGATATTAGGTATTTCTAACAGGGTTTAAGTTATGTCTCGAATAACAGTTGTGAGGTTGTGTTATCTGAATGGGGAGGGAAAATAATTGCTTTAACCTCGACTAGAAACCATTACATTTGGGATTTCTAATGGGGCTTTAACCACATAAGAGTTAAATGTTTGATTCCAGCACATTGTCTGAAGGAACAGTGAAATGAAGAACAGTTTTACAAGGCTATTCATCTCACCTCAAGATAGATAACCAAACCAGGAGCATGGATCCTACCTGTTCTCAGTGAAAGGGTTACTTAATGAAGTATGACTTAATTAGTTGGTATTTGACGTCTGGCTGTGGGATTAATCCTACCAAAGCGAACATTTTGAAAAGCCAGGCTGAAACCACATCACAAAAAATATTCACATAGACAGGAAGCCATGTATAAATCAGATCACTTCTCCTCCTTCGCAGACATCATCACTCACAAATCATCTTTAATGTGTGTTATAAAAATAATTAATGGCCCAATTATAACTTATTTTTTCCCACAGTACTTCAGACACCTAATGTGTGTAGGCATGCTCAGAAGATCCCAGAAAGTGCCTGTTTGCATCTGGAGGAGCCTGGAGATCTTTGAAAATCTGCTTCTGAGGAGATCTGAAAATGCTGCCCTGTTTTTAGCCTTTTTTAATATGAACTTTCCTGCTGTTATGATCATTCCTCACAATAATGAAATGCAGTGTGGTAGAATGAGGGAGAGATTCTCTCCAAATACATTTGGAAGCTGCACAGCAGCACTGAGAAATTGCTTTTTGACTGGAATGATTCAACGACAGAGACTTGTTAACTCCAGTCATAGATGCACATATCTGGTTTGTTAAAGGCTGGCTTTGCCAAACAAATCAACATCTTGTAGTGTTGCAAGGAAGCTGAAGCTTGGACTTCTTCTGCAACAAGAAGAGGCTGCTGGTAAATCCCATAGCATTGCTTTTGTCTTTAAATAAACCATGGTGTAAATTCAACATAAAAGCAGACATCGAGCATGTTGTCTGATAATTTGGCTTGGGTTCTAATCAACAGTGTTCACTCAAGTGAAACGTGGTGATAAAGACTCTGAATCAGAAGCATGTTGTGATGCGCTGCAAAACCCTCAGTGTTAAATTGGCTTTTTCCCCTCCTGACTGAAACTCTTTCATTGTTTGAACAGAGACGACAGAAAACAATTTCTTCAAGGAACCTTGTAACTCTGGATGTATCAAAGCCTATTCAATGAGCCTGAAGCTTCTATAACATAACTTGTAGAAAGAGAATTATCTGAAGAAGATTCGAATTGAAAACCCTGAGTTTGATTTTGGCTTTTGTTTTTTTTACTTATGTCTCCAATAAACTCTCATCCTTACAATTTTCTTTACAATTTTTCCTAATTTCATTTATGCAAGTGAGAATTGGGAATGGCAGCATGGAGTCAGGGAGAAGTGTGCAGGAAAGAAGCCTTTGCATACAACTTGTTTAGATTTTTTCTGATAGTTGCTGTGAATATTTAGAAGACTCATTTCAGCACTGCTGCATTTTGTTGTTTGGGCCTCTGGGCAAACCAACCTTCCTTCCTTGCCACTGTCCTCTCCTCCTGCTTTCCTTCCTCCCCCTTCAGTCCCTTTAAATCCTGTAAATGCGTAAGAAACAAACACTTCTCCCAGCAAAGCAGCAGAAACACAAACCCTGCAGGACACACTTGCCCAAGCAGGCACAGCCCCCCCAGTCAGCCCAGGACCCCAGGGAAAGATGAGCCCCTGGTGAAAGCACCCAGGGAGGTGCTGGGGCCACTGTGAGCAGCAAACCACAAATTCACCAGTGCTCCATTCCTCCTGTGACATTTACAACCACGTTTTCCAGCTTAGTTCACTGCCTCATGCCCACTGTCCCTAAATCTAAGCCCTTGAAGTCATTTTCCTTGATGATTTTTCACTCCAGTCCATATGTTAGAGATCCCTGGAGGGGATCTGCCCAAAGGATGCATCAGGATGAAGACAAAACCTTCACAAGGGGAATTTGGGCTTGTTTCCTAAATGGTCTTCGAGGTCTTTGGAAAACCTTGTCTTGAATCTCAATTATCCATCATACAGATGGAGAATTACCTTTTCCTTTCCTTTTTGTACACCCTGTTTGCTTAAACTCCTTTAGAATGGTCTTTGGTGAAGCACAATGGGAGCTTGATCCTGGTAAAGTTTGTGGATTCGTCAATAATTCAGATAGTGCAGAATCACCTCAGTTCCCACAAATTAGTATCATGCATATAATGTGTTGATTTCTTCCCACTTAGTGAGCTTCCTCTTTCTTTTCTCTTTTTTCCTCTGATCTTTCTGATAGATAAAGGAGATACAGATTTATGAGGTCAGAGGCCTAACAGAGAAAGAGCAATTTAACTGTGCAGCAGTAAAAAAAAATCTGAGCAAAAAAATATCAATCTGCAAAGGAAGAAATTTCAAAAGATAAATAAGCTGAAGAAATACCATATTTGAAAGAAAATTCTCCTTTAAAGGAGATGAAAGATGAAAGGCAAATGATCTTTAACATCAAAAAGCACTACCCAAACAAAAGTCCAACATGATTTTATTCTGAAGTAGTAAAGGGGAGAAACAATTAGACTTAATATGAAAGATGGAGAGAGAGATGGAAGGGATTCTAACTCAACAGAAAACAGTGCCAGGAAACAGAAATGTAAAGCAAGTGGGAGCTAACAGGAAAGGAAGAACATTTGTAGGCTCAGAAGGCCGCAGAGCAGAATATTATTTTCAAGAGACATTTCTAGTTCTTTGAAGCTTGATGGAAATACCTGGTGTGGAAGTTTCAGCTGTTTTTTGACAGATCTGCTCTGTGATTTCACCTGGCAGCTGTCTTTCCCATCAATGCTTTGTCCTCACTTTTCCCCCCCATCCACTACCTAAACGATGAAACCTCATGGTCCATTCCTGACCGAGGAAATCCAGACATCTGTGCAGGAAATGCATTTTCACAGCAGAGCTCATTTTAGGGGTGACCCCACACAAGCAGCTGCTCAGCAATAGACTAAAATCCATTTAAAAATGCCAGCTTGAAAGAGCAGCTGAAGGAAAGCTGGGCACACTCTCCTGAAATATAGGCCAGAGGTAGCTGGGTGCATTTTCTTCTTTGAATTTGAAATGAGGAATCCTACTCAGTGACCTTCCCAACTAAACCTGTGTATGGCAGAATGCGTAGAAACCTAGATGTAAAATAAATGCGTTGCAGCCGCCCTCCCCACATAGAAAAATATAAGAATTTGGTGTACATATAATTCAAAGCAATTTTCAAGGCAATTTTCTATCTCTGCTATCATTCACAGTAGGAGTAAATGTCCCAGCAGTGGGTAAATCATAATCCTTATCTTTCTGTGGCAAAAAAAAGCCCCAAAAAAACTCCAATTTTTTTTTTTTTGTAAAATGTTTGCTAAAGACCTTGATTTATTATCATGTAGGCATGGAAAGTGAAGACGTGCCTGTAACCTGTGAAGCACAGAAAATGAATGCTAAAGAATGCATGATGGGTCCCAGTTAGGATAAAATATTAGTAATATGAGTAGGGCTGTGTGGATATTGCAAGCCTGCTGCCATCTAATTAGAGTACATTGTCTCCTAGCAGAGTTATAACACAAATGTTTCTCCTGGATATTCCCAAACTCTCTGCTTCCCACACCCAAACTGCCTGTGAAAATTCAGCATATATTGTTGTTTTGTTGTTTTGACTTTAAAAAAAGCCCTTTTTTTTTTTTAAAAAACCCCTTTTTTTTTTTTTTTTTTTTTTAGTTCTATGGTGGAGGTGAGCTCTCATGGGAATTCAAAATACAACTTTCAGAGTTCCCTTTTTTTTTTTTCTCTGCTGCATAATGTGATTGAAAATAAGTGTTGAAAATGGAGTGTTGTTTAGAATTTTTTAGAATTGGTGTCTTTCTAAGCACCCTACCTATCAAAAGCAGAACCTTTGGACATGTTAAGACATAGGTTTCCAGCAAATATCTCCCTGGACCTGGGTCTTCCAGGATGCTCATAATGTTTGGAATTTGGGCAGATGTCTCGTCAGGTTCAAAACCATCTCAAGTTTCACTTGGCCCACACAAGCACTCCTCTCATGGCTATTTATTAGCATATGATAACAATTTTAGATCTTTCAGGAAGAAATTCTTCCCTGTGAGGGTGGGCAGGCCCTGGCACAGGGTGCCCAGAGAAGCTGTGGCTGCCCCTGGATCCCTGGCAGTGCCCAAGGCCAGGCTGGACAGGGCTTGGAGCAGCCTGGGCTAGTGAGAGGTGTCCCTGCCCATGGCAAGGGGTTGAACAAGATGAGCTGTCACCTGAAGATACCAATTTCTCTGAACATGAGTGTAGAGGTGAGAAGATTTTATTTTTTCTAATCTCTTCAATTAGATAAAAGGTTGGATAGGATCTTGGCTGTTCTGCAGGGTAAAGAACTGAAAGCTGTGAACTAACCCCAGGTATGGGACTGTGTCTAAAAAGAATTTGTGAAAAAAGATGTGTCTGAGCACTTGAAGTCACAGAATTCACAGAATCACAAGGTTGGAAGAGAGCTTCACGATCATTGAGTCCAACCCAGCCCTGACACCTGAACTAAACCCTGGCACCCAGTGCCACATCCAGGCTTTGTTAAACACACCCAGGGATGGTGACTCCAGCACCTCCCCAGGCAGAACATTCCAGAACTTTATCACTCTTTCTGTGAAAAACTTCTTCCTCATGTCCAACCTGTATTTCCCTTGGGGCAGCTTGAGGCTGTGTCCTCTGGTTCTGTCAGTCAAAGCTTGTAGGTGTAGAAGGGATAACAAGTGACCTCACCCCTGGTAAGTCACAGCCCTGCTAATTACCAAGGGAGAACAGCCTTGCCCTTAATGGGTTGCAGCTGTGATTAATAAAGATAAGTGTGATAAAAGGGGTGGGTTGGCCGGTCAGGGAGAACCTTGAGGAAGAAGACCTTGAGGAAGAAGGGATGATCCAGAGAGACATAAAGAAGAACAAAACAAGGAAGGGAGTTGCTGCTGCAGATCTGCTGTGAAGTCAGTCTGGGTCTGATGGAGCTGGAGCCTGCAGTCACAGTCAGGTAAAAGCCTGTGGTCAGAGGCAGCAAGGAAATGCCTGCAGTCATATTCCAGCAGGAATAGCCAGCAGTCAGAGCCTGTCAGAGAAGCCAAAAGCAGGAGTTTGGTGTAGTCAGAGTCAGGATGGATGAGCTGTAAAGAAGAATAAACTGGGACCCTTTAAGAGTCTGTCTTGGCTCATTTCTACCCCTAACAAGAGGTCTGCTGCAGCACCTGAGACTAAGGTAGGATATCTGAAGGCAACTGACAAAGAAGGAATAATCTACCTATTCTCTACCTACCTATTATCTGGACTGCAGCACAAGGGAAAAGGAGAGCAAAGGCCACCTCCTACCTCCAAACTGGACAGGTAATGAACATTCCCTTACGGATCTAGTGGTTTACAGGCACAAGAGTAATTTGTGATAACATCCACCTTGAACCAGGAATTGACAGGATAATGATCTGCCAGCTTGATCATCTTCTTGAAAGCATCATAAATGAAGATGAAGCTGACCAGGGAGGAAAATCCTTCTCTGGTGAAGCACTTGACCAGGTAGCTGGTGTTGGTGGCCACAAGAATGAGACACTGGAAGGCTGACCAGAGGCCAATCCCAAGGTGGAACTCCAGGTAGTCAAAATCATTGTCCCTGCAACAAAAGCTCACACTTTTAATATTGACAACAATTGGTGTTTAAAAGCCATGAGCCAAGCTCAAAGATACAGCAAAGCTGGCTGATAAATAATCTCTCAAAACTGGACAATTACTTTCTTGCCTTCCACTTGCATTTGGGTTATATTTGCAAGTTCTCCTCATCAGAGATTTTTCTCATTTCTTCAATGCCACATTTACCATGCCTTGGTTCCACCTGTTGGTATCAAGTGTCAGCACCTCAGAAGTGTGACTGTGGGACCCAGGATGAGACATGCTTTATCACTGTAAAATCCTAATTACTGCAATCAAAGGCTCCTGCACATCTGTCAGTGCAGACCTTGCATCAGAATCTTTTTCAGAAGATCATTTTCCTGTCATCACTTCACCTGAGTATTTCACAAAGGTCTGTCTTCTCCTTCACAAGGAATGGTAGGGAATGTTTCAGGCCCTGCCAGATGGCCACTACTTCAGGACTGGGAATACTTAGGTGAGAGTTTCTCAGTTAATTCCATGTTTCTGTTGGGTGTTTCCAACCACCCCTGTCAGAGAATCGCTTTCTCTCTCTTTGATAGGAGCATTCAATTAATTTAAAACAAGAAACTAGACTACTGCTTGACCACAAAGTCTGAGTGTACATAATAATAAATCACAAGCATATTTTGGTTTGCATCTTCTATCTAAGTATGCAAAGATTTTCACAAGAAATGTTGTGTTTGAAGTGATGCTCATAAAAGTGTTAACTTGAAAAGGCAGCTTTAAAAAACAAACTGCTGGGGATTTGCCTGTTATGAATGTAGGGCAAGATTAGCCATTGAGATTTCACAGTACTTCTCCTGTGATCCATTAAATGTGGCTGTCATGTCTCATCTGACATGATCTCGTTTCTAACTGACTTTGTTGGTGATGGTCAGGGCTTCTCACGTAATTGAAGACAGACTCAGCCCCTGGCACTGGCTGTACCTTCTAGGAAAGCACCAGGCTTTGATTGAAGACCCAATGTGAATTACAGGCAACTCTCACCAGTGCAGAATTGTGTCAGATAAATGAGCAAGAATTTCCTGTGAACAAACTCAGATTATTAGGCTAAAATTTTTTTTGGTAAGAAATAAGAGACTCCCAGAGGATCAGCTGAGGTGTGTGGCACTCCAAACGCAGATCTTGCCCAAAGTGTCCCAAAACTTTTTGCACTTACAGGAAAACACCCAAATATCTGGAGTTCTGTTTTGGTTTCTCATGGTCAGGGGCTCTCTGATTCCTATGGTGAGAAGTAACAGCTCAGCTCACTTATTATCCTTGCTATCCATGGGAACTCTTTATAGCAAAAAGTGTAGCTTTGCTCATTAGCATCCCAGTCATAGGAGTCATCCTTATCCTCATTATCATCCTAATAAGGATATTTGAACAGGTGTCTTCTCTGGAGTGACATGACAAATCTCCATCCCTTATAGATACAAAATTCATTAGACATTTCTTTTTCTTTCAGTATTCCATTTACCTTTTGTCACAGACCAGCAGTTTTTAATTCTTGGTTTCCTACAGCTCTTTATCTTCTTGCAGCCTGGAGTGGAGTACATGCCTGTCTGATCCAGCAGAAGCTGCTCTCTCTAGTGAACTGGAAGAAATATGGCTAAATCAGAATTCAGCTGAAAAACAGGACTTCCTATAGCTACTGCAACACTGATTTTTTGTATTGTTGGCAACACCTAAGATGCTGGTTTGTTTTGGTGCTGCATTGTTTTGTGTAAGATGAACCAGCCAACTGTTTCTTTGCTACCTCTGCTCAGACATGTTTTGCATCTTCCTACAAGGTGCCAAATTAACTACATGTAGTCTACTAGGATTGTGAATTTTCAAAGACATGAGCTGTTCCAGGTGATGACCCATTTTTGGCAGAAATCCTTCTTTTTTCTTGACTCTAGGTGATAAAGTTCCTAATACTGGCACTTTAGCAAACACCCACAGTCAAATAGTCTGAGCAGGGATGGTTGGGGAGCCCTTTTTGCCTACTTTGGGCTATTTTAGCCCTTTATCTGAAGTGTGGTCCAGAAGACCAAAAATCAGAGCCCAGGTTCCCATATGCACAGACTGTGGTGGGAATTGGGCAATCAGTCAGCCTGTAGGACTGAGTTACTGATGATGAAGCAGACCCAAAGCAGTTTGGAGGACACAGCAGTGGCTGTAGGAACTAATCTGAAGTACCTGATCTCACTGCCCAGCCCTGCTTCCTTCCAGGACACTGTTCCTCCCCAAAAAGCAGATTTCTAACAAAATTTGGGAGTGAACTTGAGTGTGGGAAGAAGGGAAGGTGTTTTAAGATTTGGTTTTCCATCTCATTACCCCCACTCTGATCTGACTGGCAATAAATCAAACCACTTTCCCCAGGCAGATTTTCTCTCCCCTGTCCAGCTGAGGAGGGGAGTGACACAGTGGCTTTGGTGGCCACCTGACATCCAACCAGGGTCAACCTGTCACAGACAAACAAAATACTGGAGAAAGAAATCTCAGGCTACAGATTCACTCGTGAGTCTTTTCCCTTCCCCACAGTCTCAGAGGAGTCTCCTTGCCTATCTTGTGTGCGTTCATCCACTTAACCCCAGGATATGGTTTTTTAATTTCCTTTTCAAAATTTGTGATTTTACTAAGGAGTATGAGAAACCACTGCCCCTGTGGAATTAGCCTCTTTCCAGTGTTACCAAGATGGAAGAAGTTACAGCTCAAGCATATAGTTTATGATGGAAGAAAAAAAAAAAAAAAGCTGAACTTGCTAAGCCACGTGGGAGAAATGGGCTTTAATAAGGGCATAGACTCAAGTCTGCCAATTCCCTGCTGGAATTTCTCTCAATGTCAGCAAAGCACGTTTTTGTTGAACTTTTTCAATTGCCTCGAGTTCAGCCCAAGATTAGCTCTGCACTAATCTTCAAAATTGGGAGTGACCTTAACATTTCCTGCAAGGTGAGCTCAGACACAAATACAGGAATCATTTGAATGTCATAAATTACCTCCACTCTCCTTGCTGTGAGTGTGTGCACATTTAAGTAAATAAACAAGTCCTTATGTTTTGTCCTTCTAAAGAGCCTGTGGAAGCTTTTTTTCAGTGCTAGGCTGACAAATTGAGTGTTTAATTTCCTATAGAGGCAATCGAATTTTGCCTGCTTCTAAATCCCCCTCCTCCCTTTCAGCTTCCTCTCCCTCACTTCACATTGTCTCCAAGTGAACAACACATTTCTGTCCTCTTCATTCAATTATGTGTATGATGAATTTTGAAGCAGGAGAATGTAAAATATATGAACACTGAAGAAAACTCAGTGAGGTTTTCCATGGCCCAAAGTAAACCAAGCAGTTTGTTACTGCATATCACGTCCAAGCTTTGAGCTTGCATGAGGAAACAAACTGCTTCCCCAAAGTAGGAATCTATTAATGCATAAAAGCCTCAATAAAAAGTTATGACCCTTATCATAACCCTTTCAGATCTAGTGCTACTAGGCCTTCCATGCCAGGGCTCTGCAAAAATTTTATTATTAAATTATAAACCCAACACATTCCTTTGCTAAGCATCCCTAGTTCTAGAGCAGTTCGCAAAGTGAAGGAATATATAAGTCAAATAACCTGATAATCAGTCTCAAATTCCCCTGTGTATATAAAAACATGCTTTATTTCTACTTCTGCCAAAAAACATTTAATCATGTGCTTAACTCTGAGTCCCATCAAAGGCAATTACTGTGAGGAGGAGACCATTTGGTATTTCTGTATGCAGCCCATCTACAGACTCAGTATTGAGGTAAGAGCTTGCTTAACGTTTTCAGGAGCACTCAAATATCAAAAAATTCTGGATACAAATATATTTGATGGACACAGATTTGGTTTTCTCAGTTACAAGCTGGTTAGACAAAACAGTCCATGTGAACTTGTATTAAAATATGTTAAATATATTTTAAGGTCTTCATAGATAACTGCAATCATTTATAAAATGTCAGCTTAGTCAAAGCAACCACTAAGTCAGCTGTGGGCAACAATCTATAAGGACAATGATGGAAAAAGTGACTTTGAAGCTAAGCCTATCTATATTCAATTAAATAGTGTTTTTAAACTGTTGTAGCAAAATAGCCTATTTATCTCAACAAGTTTAATTATGAAGATATTGCAACAGTTGTTTCTTACGGTGAAAAAAATTACAAACCTCTGATAGTCCAAAGAGAACTACACGAAAATTAGGAGTGAATCATAAGCTGGATTAATCTTGGCTGCATGTTGAGGTCAATGGCTTTCCAAGGAAAGTTCCTTCCATGGAATTGCATATGCTTGATCCTACTGCCATACCCAGCACATTCACATGTTCAGAGATGGGCTGGGGAAGGGTCTGGAGGACAAGTCTGAGGCAGCTGAGGGAGCTCTGGGGGGCTCAGCCTGGAGAAAAAGTGGCTGAAGGGAGATATTATAAATTTCTACAGCTCCCTGACAGGAGAGTGGAGCCAAGTGGGGTTTGGGCTCTGATCCCAGGGAACAAGGGACAGGACAAGGGGAAATGGCCTCAAGTTGTGCCGGAAAAGGTTTAGACTGGATATTGGGGAAAAATTATTCGCTCAAAGGGTTGTCCATCCATGGCACAGGTTGTCCAAGGCAGTGGTGGTGTCCCCATCCCTGGAGGAATTTAAAAGCCATGTGGATGTGGCACTTGGGGACACAAGTTAGTGGTGGCCTTGGCAATGCTGGGGGAATGGTTGGGCTTGACCATAAAGGTGTTTTTCAATATAAATGATTCTGTTATTCTAATTCTTTACTATTTTTCTTAGCACCATGAACCTGCAGTGGGGAGAAGAGGATTATCCTGTGTTGGGTACTGTGGAAACACACCCTGAAAAGGAACATCTTCCCTCAAGAATTTAAATGTAAAAAAGAGACAAAAACCAAACGAATGCAATTACCCTGGGAAATAGAAGAAAAGAAAGGGCTAGAACTGTTCAGTATCACAGGACACAGCCTCAAGAGGACTTTTGAATTTTCAGAGAACAGAAACACATCTGGGAACACATGTACCTGTCACAGTTACATTTGCCCTGACAGCATCCTGCCTTCCTGTCTGTCCAAATGGTAGGAAAACACAACCTGTGGAGCATCCTTATACCTCTTTTCCAGCTGCTCATGGAGCTTAGGTTTTTAGCTTAAACCAGATGCTGGGCATGCCTAAACACACCTAAGACAGCTAAAGCTAGGAAAGATGAATCCCAAGTGATGGGAATTTGAATGAGAGTTTTGCCTCAAAGTCAAGTAGAAAAGGCTGGTATTTTGCTTGTTTTTATTTTAAGGTATGTTAAGAAAACTTTCCCTGCCCTCAACCACGATCCCTTGCCTGAAGGACGACACAAGCTGTCTGAATTTGTGGATGAGCACATGAATGGCTAAAGAGAATGAAGATAGCCCAGAGGGATCACAAGGAAGGATTATAAACTCAGTTCTGACCTTGCTGAGCTTGAACTGGTACATAATCACACAGAAGATGATGTGAGTTTGCCTGGAGGGAGGCTGGAGTAGAGAGATCAATCTCTGAGCTTCCTCCTTAGAAAGGATGAACATTTTTCCTGAGATTTACCTACAGGTGATTGACAGATCAAGAAGGACCAAGGAAAATGGCCTTATAAAATACAATAAATATTTACCAGATGGGAGGAGGAGGCAGGGTGGAAACAAGAGTCTGAATTCATTTTCTGATTCTGGGCTTGCTTGATGATACCATGGCTACAGCTAAACTGACTGTGGTGTAATCTCTTTTTCTGATTGCAGAGGGGTTCAGAGGTGCTTGAATGCAGCTTTCAGCAGGCAGATATTGGGAAGACTTCCTGAAAATCCAGGTGGTTTCCAAATGTTATTCTCCTTGCTCTTTGAAAGCAGAAGATACTAGGATTAAGAACATATTCATCTGTTTAGTGAAGAGTTTGCTTTCATTCCTGGAGGCTGTCTCTCTACTGCTAAATTAAAAGGGGAGGGAAAAAAATTCTGCATTGCTGAACTGCCTCTTTGAGGTTTGATATGAGCTCACCTAAGCGTATTTTGGAGCACAAAGCCTGCTGAGGCAGCTTTGGAGAACTGTACAAGGTGGAAGGAAAGTTCACACATTCTCCACACGATGTGCCAAGAGCAGCTCCATTCCCAGACCACTCCTGGTGGCAACCAGTGATGATAAAAGAGCACCATGGAATGTCAGTGATGAAACAGTTTGGGCAGCCATGGATTAGCACTTTAACCAAATTCCCTGCTGTATTTGACGTCAAACAGTTCAAGGACCTGGAGGAGCACTCCCTGGCATTGGTCTGCTCTTATCACTTATTCCCTGAGGAACAAGAAGAGCAAAATCCTCTCATGTAGAAAATTTAAAAGAGAAAAAAATCAACAACCCAGAACTTGTGTAAATCAAATTCTTCAGTGAGAGTCATATCTTTCTTCTGATCCATCCCACCCACTTAAAGGCATTTAACTGAGAGGACTATATTAAGACTTAAGTTATCCTAGGTTTTCTCAATAGTCAAAAGAAGGAAGCAAAAGAAATTATTTAGAAAGTTTAAATTCACCCTTCAAGTAGTATTTTTCCTATCCAATATTTGTATACTTGTTCAGTATTTAGTCAAACTGTAGTACAATATGTAATTTCAAAATAATGATATTTTTGTCTATTCCACCAGTGATTACTGCTCTCCAGTTATTAATCAACACCAGTTATAAAACATTGATTGCCAAATAACTCCAAAGTTGGGATAAAAAACTACCAAACCATGAGGCAAAACTTCCTGTCCGTCAGAAGTAGGGAATAGAAGTTGGTGTTCACATTCACAACCACTGCTAACCAGAAACAAGCAAAGGAAAGAGAAGCTCTGCTATATGGGAGGTGTTGGATAAATGCTAGAAAAAAGAACAAACATTTATTATGGTTTTTTAATTATGCCCAGTCTTGTGTATAACAGTCTAGGAATGCTTGATCTATGGATTTCTATGTGTGTGTACTTTGAAATAAACATCCACAAACACAAGCACGCACCCATGTTTGCAGATGAGAGGCATTGGGCACTTTAAGTCACTGGAAATTTGGTTTGCTGCCATCAATCCCATTCTTTTCCATGTGGTCTCATTTCCTGGCTTGCTTTATCAATACAGAACAATCACAGGGTCACAGAACAGAATATCCTGGGTCGGAAGGGACCCACAAGTGTTTCATGAACATATTGTAAGTTTCCCTATATGCAAGCCTGCAGAAAAATTTTCCCATGGGAAAGCATCTTTTTACTGTCTTTTTACTCTGTACAAGTTTCTATAAACAAAATCTCTGAGCTGTGTTTTAAGGACAGAGGTTTTCTCTGCCTGTCTCCTGATAATAGGAGATGGGGTTTTTCTTCCTTTCAGCCTATGAGGTGAAAAGTTGTTATCTCTGATTGTGTAAGCTATTCTGGCATTCCTGGGACAGAGCTTGAAGCAGGAGCTTCGGATGCTCCGGGCTGGGCAGATAATAGCCCAAATCCTTTGAATTATGGAGTCATGTTAATAAATCATATTTAGCCTTCTGATATTATTGTCAAGAGTTCTTTGTCAATGCATGGACCACAGCAATACACAAGGACCAGCAATCCAGCTGCTGGCCCTGCACAGGACACCCCAAAAATCCCACCCTGTGCCTGGGAGCATTGTCCAAGCATTTCTTGAACTCTGTCTCTCTGGGGAGCCTGTTCAGTGCCTGACCACCCTCTGGGGGGAGAAAGTTTTCCTGATGTCCATCCTAAACCTCCTTTTCATGACATTTCCCTGAGCCCTGTCACTGTTCACAGGGAGCAGAGACTGATGCTGCCCCTCATGAGGATGTTGAAGACCACGATGACTCTCCCCTCAGTTTCCTCTTCTCCAGGTTGAACAAACCTTCAGCGACTCCTCCTATGGCTTCTCCTCTAGACCCTTCACCATTTTTGTGGCCTTCGTTTGGGTGTTATAGTTTTATATCCTGAATCCTGATATATCCTTATGACATGGCTCAGGAAAATGGGCTGGCCAAAATCTAGATGATGATCAAAATCTGACTGGTTTCTAACTTCATCAGCATCCTGAGCTATCTCCCTACATGATATTGCATAAAATATCAATGTTTCTAACAAATCTGGTGTCAGCTGGAAGATGAAGGCAGGAACATGAGGCTGGGGGTGATGCTTGTGAAGGCTGACCTAAAACAGAGACCAGACAGAGTTAAAGAATAAGGCAGGGGTTTATTAAAAGGATTTCCTCAATGGATCCACCTTGGGCAGCACAAGAGCCCAGCCAGGGCTGCACCCAAGATGAACCAAAATGGTCCCAAAATGGACACCGGGCACGGGCTCTGGCACTTTTATCAGTTCTGCTCCATTTGCAGATTGGAGTTCATTGTCCAATTCCAGCTTTAGCCCATCAAGTCCCATCCTTCTTGTTTTTCTCTCTTCAGCCCACGTTGTTTGTGCTCTTGGGCCTGAGATTTGGATCATTTGTCCTTGGTCCCAGCTGGAGAAGGAATTGTTTTGTCTCACTGCTCTGTGAAGAGAGCTCACCATCCCCTAATATGAAGCCCAGACCCACACACTAAAGCAGCACAGAATCTGAAAAACATAAAAGCTAAAACCTGAGGCATCAGGGGTGAAGGAGAGAGAGTGACTGCAGTAGCTCTGGTTTGGTTGAGCTAAAGCACCATGGGACTGTACCCTTGGAGTGCACTTAGGATTGTACAGTCATTTACAGGCATCCCCATACACACACACAGCCAAAAGTGTGAGTGGAAATAAATGTGGCAGAAAACCTTGGACAGACAAAAAAAGTACTGTTAAAAAAAGCTTCAGGGAATGATGGTACCTTGTCTGTCTGTAAAGTTTCTAGCACACAATGGGAGCCAAAAAAAAAAAAATTAAAATATTAGCAGGCCTCTGGAACAGAGGAGGTTGGCAAAGGAAATGTTCCCAATCTGAAAAATTTCACATGTGGAAATGAGGTGTGAGCCCTGCCATCAGTTTGAGCCGTGGCTGATGGAACACAGTGAACGTGCTCGTGTGAAGGCAGCAGAGACAGCAGCAGATGATTCACAGCCACATGGTTCTCATCCTATTAAATGGAAATGAAGCATCCACAGCCCAGGCTGCAGCTCAGGGGAGGATTGTGGCTGTGGCCATGAAATAGCAACGGGTGAGGGATTTTCCAATTATTCAAACAGTAAGTGAGAAGGGCTGCCCTCCAGCTCAGAGATGCCACGAGTGCTGTGGCCACAGCCACACTTCCAGAGTTATTTACAAAGCTTTATAAGCTCCCTCAGTTCAGCACACATTTAACCCATAACTTCTATAGGATATAGGGACTCATCTAGATCCGTGAAAACCTCTCCCCTCCCCAGGAAAAAAAAGTTGTATTTGGGGGTCTTCAGATTGAGGTCCTGTCTTCCAGAACCAGTGAAAAGTTCACCAAAATCAAAGGAAGTGCTTCTAGTCTTCCATCATCTTTGGATCAGGCTCTTAACGACACCATCTGTTTCAATGCATCTTCACAATGGGGAAGAAGCTCCAGAGGAAGTTTGCAACCATTGCTCTTCTTTGGCTTTTGTTTTTCATCCTTCGCCATCTGCCCTCCCTTCTTCAAGTGAGTAATGAGAGGTTTTCAGGTGCCACAGACAGAGATGACAGGTGAGGTGCAGCCCAGGTGTGGAAACTGTGGACATGGATCACTCCCCATTCCCACCAGGATGAGTAAACCTGTGATGGCTTTGGAGCAGTGAGTGTGCCCTAAAGATATTCCTGAGGTGACAATTTCTCAGCAGGAGTGTCAGTACAAACACACAAAGGTAAATGCAGGTATTGCAAACTCCCTTTTAGTTCTCCTCATCCTGCCAGGTACTGAGTAGTGCTCAGTCAGTTTTCGATGAATTTTGTTCTGTCTTCCTTAGGAAGTTGCTGCCAAAGCACAAGTACCTTCAATCAACAAAACCAAGCATCTTCTACAGAAACAGGAGAGCTACACAAAATCAAATCAAGCATCTTCTACAGAAACAGGAGAGCTACACAAAATCAAATCAAATGGGATTTAAACAACATATGGAAAGAAAACACCTCCCATGGAGCTTGACCATCCTCAGCTCAAAATTCATATAATCAGGACAAATACTGAGATTCCCTTTTCACAGCTCGTTCTACTCATCTGTCTTAGGTGTGGGAAAAGGAATTGCTGAGGATTTGTTGTCTTAGGTGTGGGAAAAGGAATTGCTGAGGATTTGTTGCTGCTCTTTCCCTCTATGTCTGTTCTGCCACCTTTACTGATGGGATGATACATTGGATTTTTTTTCCCCAAAAGGAAACAGTTCTATTTAAGCTCAAGGCTTGACTTGAAGCCAGCAGAAGTCATTCAATGGGTGAAAAGATTTTCAGCCTTTTCTTTTAATCCACCTTCACAGACCATGTAGGACTGCCCTGCCAGCCCATCAGACAGTGTGTAATCTACACAGGGGTGCAGAGATACTGAAACACAGGTACTGAAATAGCATTTCTGTAGCTTTTTGTATAACCTGTATCTGCAGTCAATGAGAAAACATCCCACCTATTTGAAATCAATATCTAAGGATGGGATCAATGGTACTTCCACAGGTGCCAAAAATCCTTTTCCATCGACTACTGAGAACCCAGACAATGACCTTAGGTCAGGCACTGAGCTTTTAGATGCATCTACATAAATGAGTAATCTTTGCTGTAAATTCTCAAGGCTTTCTGCTGCTTTCAGTAGTCAAAGGAAAGCTTTCCATTCCTCTGATACTCTCAGCAGGACAGCCTGTGAATCAATCTACATACTGCTTCACAGACAAAAATGATAATTTTTTTCTGCATTCAGCAGGAGGGACTGTAAATGTTGTCCTCTTTGCTTTTTTCCCCCTTGAAGCTGCAATGGGTAAGGCAGTGAGATCTTAGCAGAGAAGAAATGAAATTCAGGAACACTCAGTAGAATGTCCTGTCATGTCAGGTGGGAGTGATGAAAAGTTAAACTCTCCCCCGCGGTGGAGATAAAAATTTGTCAGGTTCTGGTATGGATGAACATCCCTGTTACCAGGGACATCATTTTCAAATACTGTGCTGCTCCAGGTCATTCTTAAATCATTCTGGCTGCTGGAATGATTAAGGTGCATAATGTGAACTCAGAGACTCATGGTTATTCTCACAGACAGCAAAAATATGATCTTATTTTTTTTCTGCATTAGTGGTCAAAAAATAAATTAGGATTATGATAAGAAAATGGGATTTGTGGGTTGGATTTCACTTCTGGCTCTTTTACACTTACCTGGAGTAGTGCCTAAAGTGTCAGTAGAGCTGTAGGATTTCCACAGCTCCTCTTAGCGTGGCTAAAACTCACCCAAAGCATTGCAAGCACATCACAGAAAAAAATCTCACTGGGGTCCCACTGCTGTGGAGAACAGGAGTCTTATCCACTGCCTCAGATGGGTGTGAGAAAGCCCTTGAGCACCAAATTTCAGAAGCAATCACATCCTTTCCAAGCTGCTAAGTGAAGAAGAAAATATTTTTGCAGTCTGGTTGGTTGGAAAAGTGGATGAAAGATTTTTAAGGTGCTTTTAGTGTATACTTAAACCCGGCTCAGATCTGCACAAGTCACCTCTGAGCCCCTCTGTCCCACCAGTACACTTGTTTTCTGTTTTCTGTGATCCT
Source organism: Leptocoma aspasia (assembly GCA_013399835.1). Lineage (NCBI taxonomy): Eukaryota > Metazoa > Chordata > Aves > Passeriformes > Nectariniidae > Leptocoma > Leptocoma aspasia. Next base: position 519,620 of record VXAX01005976.1, read on the forward strand.
CTCTTAGGACTGCCAACCTGCTCTCCACTGCTGTGCATTGAAATAACCTTTCTTTAAGGCTGAAAATAAAATAAATGTGGGTGTAACAATGCAAAGAACATTGTATTAACCCCCCACAAATTCTCCTTGTCGACTTTCTGCAGTTGACTTGAAAAACATAACAAAGTTAATATGCTGTCAATACTCAGCTCTGCAAATCCAGCTGGGATCTAAAGATAACAGATCAAAACCTGTCACTGGAATGGGGGCACAGTGCTGCTGCTGAACAAGCTGTCCTAATATTTACAGGTTGTTTTAAACAATAATAACATTCTGATTCCCCCGCTGATACAATCCCTTGGCACTGAGGGTGCATTGCAAATATCCTGGATATTGGCCCAGGGTCTCCATCTGATACAAAGCTTCTGCTGGTGGCTGGCTGGAATATTGGATGATGTATGGCCTTCAGCTGCTGGATGTGGCAGGAAGATGCATGGAGCCATGTGAGATAAGAAGGTCACAGGCAGAGCTCACTGGATAAATGCTTCCTTGAGGATCTTTGTTGGCTGATATAAGTCAGTTGTCCCAAGGGAAAAAGAACATTTATGAAAGTCACAGACATAAGGGTCTGCATAAGAAAACATCACACAGAAAGGCTTTGATATAAAAGTGTGTACATTCCATGACTGGGGTTTGGGATTTTAATTCACTGCTCTGGTCAGGCTAAAAAAGAGCTGCTGGAGGTTTAAATGCTTGCAAAGTGTTCCTTTACCTTCCCTTAAATAAAATATCTAGATGTATTGATTGTGGCTTCTATCTACTCATTTGAGCCCAGCCAGTGATATTTTAACTACAGCCAATAACAAATACACAGGTACTGGGTTTGGTAAGTCCCTAAGTGCATCAGAACCTTGAAAAAGCAGAAGTGCCTTTAATCTGTCTGTAATTCATGGCTAAGAAATCTGAATGAGTTTAAACCCAAAAGGCACAACTGGCAAATTTTTTCTGTGTCTTGAAGGAAAAAATGCCACAGTAAGACAAGAGGCTGGACATGCCCCAGACCCTGCTGTGTCCTGGATTATGTGGATTATTCCCCCAAAAGACATGCGCAGCCCCAAAAATTTCCAAGTCTCTTTTATCCCACTTACTTGTGCATATACATAAAGTTTCACAATAAGTTCATGCATATTCATTTTACTAGTTAAAATTAATTATCACTCCTTGTACAAAAAAATCTCTAGTCATCTTAACTATCTTTTGCAACCTCAACTTCAACTCTATCTTACATCTTCCATAACCTTAACTTTAGCTTTATCTTGCTCCAATGTTCAAAAAAAAAGACCCTCTTATCTCCCATTTAACTTAAAAATTCACATTCCTTTCTTAAACAACCTTAAATCTTCTCTGTCCTTCTTACAAACCTTTATACACAGCAAATTAACAAACTAGACAAGTTTTAAACAACACACTTCAGCTAAATCCAAAATTAATTTCTACCTCAAGTCAAATTTCTAACCCTATTTCACATCCCCAGGCAGGAAAGGGGGGATTCTGTCCCTGTGCCCTGCTCAGGTGAGACCCCACCTGCAGAGCTGCCCCAGCCCTGGGGCCCAGCACAGGAGGGACCTGGAGCTGCTGGAGAGATCCAGAGGAGGCACCAGGGGGATCAGAGGGATGGAGCAGCTCTGCTGGGGGGAAAGGCTGGGAGAGCTGGGGGTGTTCAGCCTGGAGAAGAGAAAGCTCTGGGGTGACCTCAGTGTGTCCTTCCAGTGCCTGAAGGGAACCTGCAGGAACCAGGGAGGGAGAATATTTACAAGGGATGGAGTGACAGGACAAGGGGGAATGGCCTCACACTGACAGACAGTAGGCTTAGATGAGATATTAAAAAATGATTCTTTACTTGTGAGGGTGGTGAGGCCCTGGCACAGGGTGTCCAGAGAAACTGTGGCTGCCTCTGGATCCCTGGAAGTGTCCAAGACCAGGTTGGATGGGGCTTGGAGCAACCTGGACTAGTGAAAGGTATCCCTGCACATGGCAGAGAGATGGAATGTTGCATGAACATATTATAAGTTTCTCTGCATGCAGGTCTGCAGAAAAATCTTCCCATGGGAAAGCATCTTTTACTGTCTTTTTACTCTGCAGAAGTTTCTATAAACAAAATCTCTGATGTGTGTTCAAGGACATTTGGATTTCTCTGCCTGTCTCCTGATAATAGGAGATGGAGGTTTTCTTTCTTTCAACCTATGAGGTGAAAAGTTGTTATCTCTGATTGTGTAAACTATTCTGGCATTCCTGGGATGGAGCTGGAGGCAGGAGCTTCAGATGCTCCGGGCTGGGCAGATAATAGCCCAAATCCTTTGAATTATGGAGTCATTCTAATAAATCATATTTAGCCTTCTGATATTATTGTCAAGAGTTCTTTGTTAATGCACGGACCACAGCAATATCGGAACTGGATGAGCTTTAAGATCCTTTCCACCCCAAACCATTCCACAATTCTGTGATTCTCTGACAAGAAAATGTGCTGCATTGTAAGTATCTTGAAAGTCATGGCAGTAGAGAGGGCTTTTGGACTGATTATTCTTTATAAATGAGTGTCTCAGAAGTGCACTCTTTGCAAGAAGGACTGTTCTCAAGAGCATCAACAAGGCCTAAGCAGATGTGAATGTCACTGTAATTTCCTTTTTCTGGGGTTTAGTATAGTCCAGATGTCAACAGCTGATGAAATGGATGACCCAAAAGCTCAAAAGTGTTAAGAAATCAAGACATCTTGACAAATAGATACCTGCTTGCCCAATATAACCATGACTCTGTGAAAAAAATTTAATTCATTGCTTAAGTAAGATTGAACATCCTTAGAGGACATTTTGGGAATGTGCTTCAACAATCCATGAAATACATTCAGGAACACAGCTGCAGGGAAGGAATAAAACCTAGGCAATTATACAGAGGCTTGAAAAAGATGCAAACTGGGCAAATTGTATGAACGTAATTGAATAAAAGCCTCCATTTTCATCAAATTATTCACTACAATCTAGCAAGGTACTTAAAAAATAAAAAGGGATTTTTTAAAAATGAATGTTTGGGTTTGGATTTAGGCAACAGAAATGAGGTACCTTAGTCTGTCTATCTAAACACTGCATGAATTTTCGTTGTAATTAGGGTATGGAGATCCCAGAAACAGCACTAGAATTTAAGGGTCTTCAACAACATTGAAAAAGGGATCATTTTATCTGTGTGCTAAATACAGGAGTGGTGCCAAGCTTGGTGCATCTCTGCTGTAAAGTTTGGCCTCGGGTCATCATTGCTTATGCAAAAAGCAATCCAAGATTAAAAACACCCTAAACAATGGGGTTTAATGACAAAGATAAGTAACTGCTTGATCTAAACTCTCAGAGGCTCATCATTCTGAAAATGCACTGACTTGGACACTTAACTATGGAAGAAGGTGCAATTAGGTTTCCATGTTTTAAAATCCTTATCTTAATGAATGTAGGAATTAATAGATGACTACAAATGAGGGGAAAAGAGGGCAACAGTTCTCAAGAGTTAAGCAACAGTTTTATCTCTACTTTTTTGAGTCTAAAAGATGGTGATAAAGTGGGGGCTGGAGTTTAATGAAAAGAAAAAGTCACATGGGTTTATTAAATAGAAACTTTGAAAGCACGGATGGATCTGATTGGTCACCATGTGAAACACAGGCTGAAGTGCAGGGCAAAGCTTGCTTTGAAAGACAAAAAACATACTGAAAGGATGTCAAAGTTTACCCTTAGTGCGTGTTATCTGACATCCAGGATCTGTGCTGGCTCACTCTGCCCTTCCCAGATGCTGCCCTTAACGCTGTGGTGTCAAATCTCTTTGTGTCATCACAAGGATTTTCCCCAACTGCAGCCAACAGAGCAGCTGAGTCTTGCAGTAGAAATGGAATAAAAGGAAATCCAGATAAAAAGACGGGTAAGAATGGATGAAACAAAAAAAGCAGAGAAGGACTGAGGTGAGGGGTGACCTTTTCTACGTTCCCAGGACTGCAACACTGCAGGGTAGCAGCCAGATCCTCAGCTGCTGTTGAGCTGATAGTGAGAGACTCAGATTCAGACTTCACAAGGATTCCCAAATGTAGGATCCCTCTATAATTGGTGGAGACCATCCCACAACCTGAATGGCAGGGAGACACTTGTAAAAGAAGAAGTACTTCTCTTCCTCTGCTGGTTTTCAGAGCAGAAGCTTATTCATGTTTGCAGAGTCCAGCGTTGATTTTTGAGGCATGGCTCATGGATTTCTGAACATGGGTTGTTGTCAATCCTGAGATAACCTGAAAGGGATTCAAGGGCTTTCAAGGCAGGGCTGAGGGCTCTTTTCTCATCTCTAATCTGTGTACTGAGGGCTAAAGTGTCAAAAGCAGCTAGCAGAAGGTGACAATCAGATTATTTTAAAAGGGTACAAAGGAAGACTCAGGGAACTTACAGACCAGTGAGCCCCACCTGTGTGCTGGGAAAATCATGGAGCACGTCCTCGTGGAAGCAATGTTAAGGCATTTGCAACACAAGGAAGTGATCTGAGGCAGCCACCAGGGCATCACCAAACCATGCCTGACCAGCCTGGTGCCTTTTAGGAGGGAGTGACTTCAACACTCAACAAGGAAAGACCAATTGGCTTCATCTACCTCTCTAGAGGGGCATAGAAAACAGTCTGAAAAGTTAATTTTAGACTTACAAATCCATGGGTTTTTTTAATATAAATTCCCAAGTGGATTTCTCTTTTTTTTCTCCTGCTGGGAAATGATGACAAATGGTACAAGAAAAGTAAGCTTAGTATCAGGGGAGAATGCAGACCGTTGTGTGCCTTTTGATTTTATAGATCTCAGGTCAGCCTTCCTTCAGAGCACTGTGCTTAAGGAGAATAAAATCCTACTGTGTGTCTTAAAAGGGTACAGCAGAGTGCAATTAGGCTTATCTGAAATAAAAAGGATATGTATTAAAAATGTCAGATCTATTGTGTTGAGCTGCATTATTTGGTGATTGAGTGGTTAATTCTATGGGAGAAATATAATTTTGATGCCAACATGTGAATTATATGGATCTAGCCTGCTGGAACAGATCACAGATGTGTGAGAGATATTTTATTTTTGACTGTAAAATGAATGGTTTAAAGGGAAAGGAACACACTCAAACCCCTTTCAAGTGATCAGAGTGACATTTCAGCTTTCATTTTCACCAAAATGTTCTATGTTTGGATGTTGTAAATATTGCTGTTCAGCAGAATAAATGCTTAAAACAAAACATATAATGCAGTCTTTCAGGAATGACATTTCAGTCCTGGTCCCCATAAAACCCAACAGCAGTCCAGCAAATAAATAAAACCCAAACCACTGATAAAATAAACCCATCCATGGAAATTTAAAATTCTTTCCTCATCAAAAAGCACGAGGAAAGCCAAGGGTTTTGAAAGCCACTAATTATATTCAGAGCATAGCATGTCCTGAAATTCAGCCTTCTTCAAGGTGTCTCTAGCTGAGCACCTGAAGCACCTGCAATAATTGCTTTTCCAAAACCTGGATGAAGACCCAGATTCCAGGAATTGCTCTGGGTCAGGAGAGCAATATTTGGTCCATTGATGAGATTTCTCTCTCATGTCACACTCTTCTGAGGTGCATGAAAGGGAGGAAATGCACAATTTTCAGAGTGATAGTGAAACTTATGCTGAGCTTGGAAAGCTTCCAGCAGTATTTTAGATGCTACTGCAGTACAGACAAGCCCAGCAGTAACAAACCTTGTTAGATATATTTTCTAAAATAAATGTGGAGGTAAAATTGTCAGCAAATTGGACCATCCGAGGCTTTTTACTTTCCTCCTGATTTATAGCTATAACACCCCTGCAAATTTTAAGCTAGTATCAAATCCCTGCAGAATCTTTATCCTTCTTAAACCAAATAATTGTCTTCTGCAGGCATACCAATTTTCCTGTGCCTCTAGGCTTGCAGTCTTTGATAGAAATTTCTTTTGGATGCTAATTTATTTGGTTATATTACAGAGAGAAAAATCTGTTTGCAGCCAGCTTCTGGTAGGGGGAAATAATATAAAACTACACCATCAGTGTGTGTTCCAAAAACATGATGAAAACTAGGAACAGGAGAAGGAAATTATGGATGAATGGTCCTCCTGAACATATGGGATTCCCCCAAGTATTAGGATTATTCAGTCTAAGTGGCCAAAGGGGCTAGAGAGGACAATGAAGATTAAAGGATTGGCACGAGTCACTCAGGTGATCAGATTTATTCTTGAGCTGTTGCAGCCCTCCAAAAATTTGGCACCTTTCAAAGTGGTTATTTGGACTCTCAGTGGCTGTTGTGGAGAAAGGAACACCTCTGTAGGATTTGCTTCTCATCCTAAGGCAGGGGTCTGTGATAGGTAATTTTTCTTCAGAAAAATAGATCCAGCTCATAGAGTTCTCATTTCCTGACAGTTTTTCCTTCAGCTTTAGTAATTTAAATATTCCTTTCCATGAAGAAGCTTCTGGTAGGCCAAAAGCCCACTTGCAGCTCAGCTGATGTGACATCTGAAGGAATCAGAAGGACTCCAGCCTCCAGGCGTTTCCAGACTTTTCCCCCTGGCTTGTCAGGTACCTCTTCAGTTTTCAAGGCTGATAAAGCAGCATCCTCCTCTTTCCTTTTCTTCTACAATCTGTTGGAGAAATAACTTGACTGGTAGGGCAATGAGTTTTACCGCTTTGGTTGGTTTCTTTATTTTTCTGTGTATGGAGGTAAATTTATTTGTTCTTTGCATCAGTAAAGATGATCAGTGAAAATCTGGGTGCTAATTGGCACATCTCTAATTACCTTCTTCTATCTTGGGCTGATCCCCCAGCGTGGGCAGCAGGGAAGGGGGGATTCTGCCTCTCTGCCCCCTCAGGTGAGACCCCACCTGCAGAGCTGCCTCCAGCCCTGGGGCCAACAGCAGAAAGACTTGGAGCTGCTGGAGAAAGTCCAGAGGAGGCCACAGAGATGGAGCCCCTTTGCTCTGGAGCCAGGCTGGGAGCGCTGGGGGTGCTCACCTGGAGAGGAGAAGGCTCCAGGGAGAGCTCAGAGACCTTCCAGGGCCTAAAGGGGCTCCAGGAGAGCTGGAGAGGGACTGGGGACAAGGGATGGAGGGACAGTGATGCCTTGTGAAGGCTGACCTAGAACAGAGACTAGACAGAGCTAAAGAATAAAGCAGGGATTTATTAAAAGGATTTCCTCAATGGATCCACCTTGGGCAGCACAAGAGCCCAGCCAGGGCTGCACCCAAGATGAACCAAAATGGTCCCAAAATGGACACCGGGCACGGGCTCTGGCACTTTTATAAGTTCTGCTCCATTTGCAGATTGGAGTTCATTGTCCAATTCCAGCTTTACGTTATCAAGTCCCATCCTTCTTCTTTTTCTCTCTTCAATTGATTGTTGTTTATGCTCTTGGGCCTGGAGCTTGCAACAGCTGTCCTTGGGCAAGCTGGAAAAGGATTGTTTGTTCTACCTGTGAAGAGAACTTGCTAACACTTAATATGAAGCTCAGAGTTACACACTAAAGCATTAAAGAATCTGAAAAATATAAAAGCTAAAACTTAAGGCATCAACCGGACGCAGGGAATGGCTTCCCACTGCCAGAGGGCAGGGCTGGATGGGATATTGGGAAGGAATTGTTCCCTGTGAGGGTGATGAGGCCCTGGCACAGGGTGCCCAGGGAAGCTGTGGCTGCCCCTGGATCCCTGGAAGTGTCCAAGGCCAGGCTGGACAGGGCTTGGAGCAACCTGGACTAGTGGAAAATGTTGCTGCCCATGGTGGGGGGTCAAAACTGGATGAGCTTTAAGATGCCTTCCACCTCAAACCACTCTGTGATTCTGTGATCCAGACGCTTTTCTTTGACAAATTCTATGACACTTTTGCGTGACTGACAAGTTGCAGATTTATGGAGCATCCTTACATTGATCAGTTAACATGGTTTTTAAGCTCAGGTGTTTTTGCACAGATGTAGTCAAATCTGTCTTCAAGCAACCTAAATTCCACTGACACAGGGACCAGAATTCTGAATTCCCAAGGACTTGCTGACAAAGGGTAAATTAAACCCTTCAAGTTGCCTCTGTGAATTCACACCAAGACAGTGACACTGACATGCTTGTTCCTGCCTCAGTGGGAAAAGAAGTTGTTTAACCTGAAAAAAAAGGTACTAAAAAAAACCCCAAAAAACAAAACCAATAAAAAAACAAAAACCCATAGCAAACTAAAACTAAGCCAAAAAACTGCAAACCAACATCCCCTTCTTTAACTGACAGTGCTAAACTACCATAAGCAGTAAAATATCTGTATCAGCAAGAACCAAATCCTTAAAACTAACTAGATGTCTGACTCATAATGCTTCATTTAGGGATTGTCTCTTTGACCCCCTTGGAAAATAAGCTTATATTTTAAAACATGTGATTTCCTCTTTTGTCAAAAAAAAAAAAAACCAAACCAACCCAAAACTAAACCTCATCTGGTGTTTATGCACCTTGTTCTGAGTAAACAAAGGAGATACAGACTGGAAATCTTCAGCCTACAGAGCTTTTTGTGTTGCTTTTTGTGTTGCTTTTTGTGTTGCTTTTACCCACCTTTGGACTTAATTGCCAAGACTTCATTGTTCATCTGCAGAAGTTTTGGAAACAAGTCATTGTTCCTGCAGCTCTGTAGACTGTGGGAAATCATATTTCCAAAGCTGCATGAGTCTCAACAAACCAGGATTTCAAAATCTTTATTAACCATAGGTAGCTGCTGCTCCAGTAACCCTACTGAGTTCTCCTTCTCTCTTGCTAAGCAACAAGACAATTAGCTTGATCGATGTCTTTGTAAATTTAAGTCAAATTTTCAGCAGTTAATTACGGAGAAATGATAACAACGTTACACTTAAGGCTGTGCAGTTTTCATTTCAGGAGAAGTGATAATGTTTTCTGCAAACCTGTATGCTCTGAATTACAGCATTAATTTGAAATGGTTATTGTAGTCCCTGCAATGACTAAAGTTTCTAGGGCAATTTGAAGGTAAAAGAGAAACCTCAGCGCTGTTAAAATTATTAAATGAATAGTTGAGGTGACAGCCAAAGAGTTAAGGCAGACAGATTGTGGACCTTATTCTGTGCTGATTCCCTTCCCTAGCAGTCAGGGGACATTTTCCCACAGTGCCTTCATTTATAGCAACACCTTTTCAGATGCATTATAATCTAACACTTATTGTTCAAATTCTCCAGCACTTTAAAATTAAAAATCATGTGATTCCATAGCTTCTCCCTTTTGTGAATAAGTCACAAAGCAGGATTTTATCTCTGGGATTTTCCCGTCTATGTGCACCACACAATGGGGCATTTGCTGCTATTCTGATTTTGTAGCAAGTCTGATTGAAAAATCCTGCTTCATTTCTGAACTGAAAGCAGGAATTAAGGTCGTGTCTCTTTTTTTTTTTTGTTTAAACCAGGTCTCACCTGAGGACTCAGGTATGTATTCTCACTCCTTTAAAAGTGTAACCAATAATTTGGACATGTGGCACATTATGTAAGTCACATTTTGCATAGTTGGCTTGCTTTAAACAAATATTAATGAAAAAATATTTCCTCTTGGTAAGTGCCTGTGAATTGATCTCTGCAGCGATGTGCTGCTATGCTTACAGACCATCATATCCTGAAAGAATTTCCTGCCTTTTTATTGAAATAATCTTGGGATTGTCACTACTTGGACTGCTACAGCTGCAGTTCATCTTTTCATGTTTGACTTTGAGTTGCTTTTGGTCCACCAGAGATCAAAATTGCCGGTCACCGAAAATCTGGCTTTTCAAGAAAAATGCAGCTACTCCTGTGGGGCTGTTGCAGTGGAAGCCTCATTTCTTGGGGGTACCAAGACACTGGAATGGAAGCACTTTCTCACTGCTGCAGCACAGCTCTGTAGTGTGGGTTTATGCTTTATGCAGCATAGATGCAGGGAACAGGGTTACAGCAGTGCAGCAACCTAATGCGGAGGAAAAGCTCTTTACCTCTGCGAGTCATTGCTCCTCAGAGAAAGGGATGCTGTAAAACAGGGGTCCTCTGTAAGAGTCAGTGCTGCCTAGAGTTTAACTCTTCTCGAAGCATTCTAAAAAAGGGGTACCACAAGCACAGCTGATAAAATGTCTGGTTTCTTTCTCTCACACCAACAGGCTTCTCTCTGGTGGCCAGTGAGAGGAGCCCAGGGAACGGCTGGAGCTGGGCCAGGGGGATTTATGTTGGATATCAGGGAAAAGTTCTTCCCCCAGAGGATGCTGGGCACTGCCCAGGCTCCCCAGGGAATGGGCATGGCCCCGAGGCTGCCAGAGCTCCAGGAGAGTTTGGACAACGCTCCCAGTGATGCCCAGGGTGGGATTGTTGGGATTGTCCTGTGAAGGGCCAGGAGTTGGATCAATGATCCTGGTGGTTCCCATCCAGTTTTGGAGTTTCTAATTTTCTGTGATCTTCATGGTGCTGCCCTATTGAGTGTATTGGATCACAGAGCAGCTCCTGACAATCCCAAATTCAGTGCCTCCATTTCAGATGAGAGACTGCCTCCAATTCATACCCCATTTCCCATGTAGGATTGGGCAATACTGTAAGGCAACACCAAAATTCCCCTTTCTAGAAAGAGCACTTTATGGAGATGTTTGAGCTGGTTTTACCCTTGCTTAAGGACTCACTTTTGTGTCTCCTTCCAACTTCCTCCCTACCTGTTCTGCAAGGCTTGCCATGATTTATCTTTGGTCTGCCAGTAAAATAGCTTTGTCTCTGATTACTTTCTGTAAATTATTTGACAATCAGAATTCTTTCCTCCATCTCAGTGAAGTCCAAGTGCTTCTGACAATGCTGCTGCAGGGCTTGTGAAAACAGAATGTGGGAAGAAAAGCTGGGGAAGGCAAAATGGGAATGAATTCACAGCAAATATTGAGCTCTTAAAGGAGGGCTCATAAGAAACACTGAAACTGTGGGGTGGCTGGTGCCAGTGTAGAGCTCTCAAAAATATATACAACTATACACATAAGGCTTAAAACTAGGACAGTCAATCAGAATTCCCAAATATTTACCTAGAAAGAAATAAAAAATATTTTGAATATCTACCTATGGGCTTTTTGATCTGTAGTTCAGCAAGGATTCCCTCTTCATTTATTGTATTGAGACATAAATATAAATCTAATACAGGTGGTGCCAGGAATTGACCCTGGCTGAGGATCAGTCCCAAAACCCTGTTGCTTGAGAATGCAAATGAATATAATAGAGATGGGCTTTATTTCTTTGTGTGATTTTTTCCCCCCCTAGAGCTTAATGAATAAAGACAAACATTCTCCCATTAACTGGACTCACTCCTTCTTCAGTCATGTTTGCACTCATTATTAGCTTCCTAAGAAGACACAGCAACCTGATCTTATGTCCACAAACCCAGCTCTGCTCCTGCTCCTCCCTCCATCCTCACCTGACTTTTGCAAGTCAGTCAATCCCAAAAGAGACTTGAAGGGTAGGAGGTAGGAGATTCGGAGAGAATTCAATATCCACAGGGTGGTGAAGGGAATTAGCACTCTCTGAATTGAAAAGACAGGAAGAACTGACATTAGACAATTTATCTGGTGGCAGCTGGCCAGCCTCACAGGCACTGGCCCACTGGCTGGCAGGCATCTCTGAAAAAGGGATAACACACCTTGTTTCTCACCCAGCAAGACAGTGAGAGTCTCAGAGGGAGAGCTGGAATTGATGCTGTGAAGGCACAAACCTGTAACAAAGCTGGGTTTTTACCTCCTCTGCTCACAGAACCACTTCCTTCATCCTCACTTCATTACACTCCCAGGAACCACATCCATTTCATTCAACAGAAGTTACTGAATTTACTCAGGAGAAACCAGGTGAAATTTGGAAAACTTAAATTAGATGACTCCAGAAAGCCCTCTGGCTTTAAATGTTGTGAAGCTGTGAAAAATACACAGATCAAAAAAGGATGAATAAAGTAAATTCCTAAGTGACCTATGGCAGTGGATGGTAGAAATACTGTTTGGCTGGCCATGGTCATCCAGATGTGAATCAAGGCCATGCAACTTTTAGAGCCAGTGATAAATACACAACTGAGATTACATTTTAATATTCCTGATCAGTGTGTGACACCTGCCACTGTCCAGAGAAGCTGTGACAAAGTTGGGCTGGATGGGGAGGAGAGCAACCTGGTCTAGTGGAAAGTGTCCCTGCTGGAACTAAATCAGTTTTAAGGTATCTCCCAACCCTAATAATTCTATGATTCTATCATCAAATTTCAGAAAAAGTGGCTGTGAAGTACAGTGAATGCACTGGATAATGTCAGTTGCCATGAAATTATTTGCTCAACTCTAATATTTCCTTTCCCTTTACGAATTGGATTAACAACAATGGGATTTCAAGTGGAATAAATGAAACTGTTACAAGAGGGAGCACCTGGGAGAAGAAAATAAGAGAAGCTGGCCAACACACTCTTGTGCTTTAGCTTTTCACCTCTGGAGACTTGACTTCCAATGTCTTTTAGAGCCCAGAAGGGAAGAGGAGACAGAAGAAAAAAGGGAAAATCAGAGGCTGCTGGTTAAATTCTGCACTATATGCATCCTTTGAGTAGTATTTGCTCCTAAAGAACAATCCCATCAGGGACCTCTGAGCCTGATTCCAATGTGTCTTCCCAATTACAACGTTACCCTGATGGTCACTGATGGAGGAGAGAGGAGGATCAGGCTCTCTGCACACACTCCCTTGTGAGGTGCCAAGGCAGGACAGAGCGTATCGAACAGGATTGTGTCTGACACAGCTCTTTTTTAAAGGGATGTTTGGTTTCCCAGGGAAGTGGGAATCTTGCCTAATCCGTAATGACCCAAATCGTTTCGCGATACGTCCTTCTAAGCGAGTTTGGCCATGTAGTTTCTCACTGACAAAATCCCTTGATTTTCTAGGGGTGTAGGAAAAGATTAGTGCGTAAAAGACCATCTGTCTCCATGCTGCTGGCAGGCTAAAAGACGGACTTTTTCCTCTCTGTGGAGCAGGTTGCAACCCTCCCAGTCTGGAGGCGGCGAGCGTTCGTTATCTCTGTGAAACACCAGCCTGCAACAAGCATTTCCCTCCCCTCGATTTGCTGTCCTGGGATAATCCCCTGGCTGCTCCACAGGCTGACCTGTGTGTGAGCTCCTGGAGCTCCCCACACCCGAGGGACACAGGCTCATCCATCAGGTATTGATGGTTTGGCTCCAGGATTGGACATAATCGTGTCTTTCTGCCAGGCAGACAAGCCTCCCATCAGGGAAGCTTTCCATCCTGATTACTGATAAAGTCTTTTGGGAAAGAAGAGAGAGTTTCCCACCTGTCAGAGGTAGCAAACAGACATTATTTCCTGTGTTGTGGCCAGTGCTGTGCAGTGAGAAGCAAAGAACTGCCTGAGTCTCATTATTGCTCACACCAATGTGACATTTGGGGCCTGGGGCTTTTCCATGCTGTGTGCTTTGCAAACTCAAAATAATAACCACTTCCCTTCCTGGGGGATTGTAGCATGAATAGGTAAGGCAGGCAAAGAAAATAAAGACTTATATTCCTGTTTCAGGGATGGAAAACAGGCATGGAGAGACTGAGCAATCTGGCCAGAATATCATGGGGTATGAGGTCAGAGGTGGGAGACATTCAAGCCCTTTCCCAGTTTCTTCACTATTTCTCTGCAACTTTCCACTTGGGTTTGCTCACATTCTATCACCACAGGCATGTGCTGACACACAGAATATAACCACATTTGATAGTTTTTAGCATTTACAGTAGATAGGTGCAGGAAGCATAATCCACTGTCATGGATCACTCCGTCCTTGCTTTTAGATGTCTCATAAAAAATATAGTTACTTCCCCCTTACACATCACACATGCAGTGGGCTAGTTTAATATCAAGTTAATATTTAATAGTTTTCAAAATGTTATGCTATCCTCAGGGAAAGATGCTTCTGAATGTAAAATGTAATCTCATATTTGGTGGATTTAAGTTTTGCACATGTCATTGGATCAGCTGCTGCTATTACCAGATAGGCTTATCTAGATCCTGACAGAGCTAAAAAATTGCATGTGTGTATCTTTTGGGTTGTGGTCTGTGTATCCTACCAGCCACATTCAGTTGCTTCATTCTGGGGGTCTTTTATTTTTCTTAGAAAAGAGACTTGATTTCTTGCCTTCTTCCCCTCTCTGCATGGTTTTTGGTTATCAGAATTCTCATTTCCCTGTCTATAAAGCATGGACAATAAAATAGGGCTGTATGTGAAATTGAAACTCCTGGCACCAAAACACAAGCCACTGTAGCAGTGACATTCCTGGTGGGCCATTGAAGGCAAGAGGGGGCTTACAATACCTTCTTATTGGGCAAGGTGTTTTAAGGAAGAGGAAAGCTTCTCAGTCATAAATTGTTTAATGTAATTTTTTTTTACTAGCAAAAGGAAGGCAAGACCAGGAGAGAAGTGGAAAGGCAGGAGAAATGTTCATGTCCCTTCTAACTGGAAAAAGGACAGAGACTCCAGTGCTGGGTTTGTTTTGTTGTTCTTTTTTTTTTTACCTGGGGGTTCCCAGAGTTGACAAAGCTTGTAAGAAAAAAAATCTACCTCAAATCCTCTTTCCTGAGAGAAGGTAGTTGTAGCTCTCACCAGAGAATTTCCAGGCTCTCCAAGAGAGAGATTTAGTAATGTTTTCTGTTTCCACCATGCATGTAACACACAATCAGAGAATGGTTTGGGTTGAAAAGGACCTTACACATCATTTAATTCCAACCCCCAGCCGTGGGCAGGGCCACCTTCCAGCACAACACCAACCTTCACACCAGCTGCCCCGGCTCAGGGCTATGCCATGTCTGTGACATGCTTGGCAAAGCAGCAGAGTCACAAAGTTGTGGTCTTGGTGCTTGTTCCTACAACTGCTCAAGCTCAAACTCTCCATCGAGGTTTTCCAGCTCTTTGGCTATTTCTGCACAGTTTGCCAGTAACAGGAGGCTGTGAGAATGACTGTGCTGCCCCAGATGGAAAGTCCTCCCTGTGCAGCACCCTTTTTCAGGCAGCAATCGACTCTGGATGCCTGGAAAGAGCTTGGGAGCAGGTGTGCATGTCATCCTGCTTCCTCACAGCTCTGTGGGCTTGTGGCTTAGAGCTGTGCTAAATGAGAGGTGGTGTTTCCACATTTAGCTGTCCTCACCTTTTTCCTATGGATCTCTTGAGAAGCACCACCTTTGGAAAGGACCTCCATGATCATTGAGTCCAGCTTTTGACAGAACACCACCTTGTCACCCAGAGCAGAGCACTGAGTGCCATGTCCAGCCATTCCTTGAGCACCTCCAGGGGTGGGGACTCCATCATGTCCCTGACCTGCCCATTCCAATGCCTGGCCACCCTTTCAGTGAAAAAATTCTATCTGTTGTTCAACCTGAACCTCTCCTGGTACGGAAGAAAAGGTACAGGCCTTTTCTTCTTGTCCTCTCACTGGATGCCTGGAGAAGAGGCTGATCCTCACCTGGCCACAGCCTTATTTCAGGGACTTGTAGAGAGTGGTAAAGTCTCCCCTGAGCTTCCTGTTCCCCAGACTAAACAAACCCAGCTCCCTCAGCTGCTCCTGCTGCTCCAGACCCTTCTCCATCTCTGTTCCCTTCTCTGGACATGATCCAGTCCCTCAATTTCTTTCTTGTCCTGAGGGGCCCAAAACTGGGCAAAGCACTTAAAGTGTGACCTCAGTAGTGCCCAGCACAGGGGATGGGCACTGCCCTGGTCCTGGGGCTACAGGCCAGGTGTCATTGGCCACCTGAGCAGAGCTGGTGCGTGTTGAGCCACTGTCAACTAGCACCCCATGTCCTTTTCTTCCCGGTCACTTTCCAGCCCCTCTGCCCCAAGGGTTTGGTTTATCTCTGCACTGATGTAAATTAGGGTTGGCCCATTAACCTGAGTGAGTGTGCTCACTCAGGGTGGGTACTTCACAACAACTTTTTTAATGCTTATTTAAAGGTGTGGGAGAGGCTTTCTGCTATGCAGAGGGTATGGATTTTTAAAAAAAGCTTTGTTTCATCCTGAGAAAGCCGTGCTACTTTACAGAGAAGTTAATCCAGATTCCTGCAGCCAGGAAACTGAGATGGTGAGTTTTAAATGCCAGCTGGAAAGAGTGTGAAATGAATAGATTTCATTTATTATACTTGGATTGTTTGCCTGCTTCATAACCTCTTTGCTAGGAACAGTTCAAATCCACTCCAGACACTTTTGCTGCCCACTATATATCTGCAAGTTTTTTGCACTGCCATATCCTCCAAGGGTTGTGCTTCCACCACTCTTATTTCAAATAGTAAATTTATGATTGTTGTGGAGCTGGCAGAAGCAGAGTATGTGCAAACTTGTGTCTCTGCATCCATCTGAGACGGGCAGCTGGAGCTCTAACATGGTCCTGCCTTCCTTGCCAGCAGATTAGGAAAGGATTATGAAAGAGAAGGACACCAAGGAGAAGCATCATTTCATGTCTGTACTGCAGCAATCCTCCAGCTGGCATCAGCCTCCATTTGCTCTGTGCTTTACATGTGGGATCAACAAGGGAGATGCACAGAGAGAAACCAGGAAAGCCTGGAAGTAGAAGGCAAATTTTCTGGCACTTTGCATTCTTTTGTGTTCAGTGTAGTGCGAGTCTGCAAAACAACTGCAGCTCACATGGGAAGGTTGGATTAAGGATTTGGGCACTGCCCAGCATTTGTGTTTCTGCTCCACCACAGACTCCCCATGGCCTTGGGCAAGGCATTAATGGCCAGGTCTGGAGCAGAAAGGTGTGAACACACCAAACACAGAAACTCTGTGAGAGAGACCATCAGGTGAGTTTTGGTGTCTCCACAGACACTACAAACCAATACAGACACACAACTTGTGACTGGGCAGGGTGAAAGCTGCCATGGACTTCTCAAAGTTGGCTACTTTAAGTTAACATGGCATAAATATGGATATTTCCACATCAGACTCCATTGCAAGGCACAAGACAGAGCAGAGGATGGAAAACAGGTTCCTAGATCATAAATTATGATCATTAAAATTAGTTCTACAGCCCAGCCATGTGCTGAATGGAGCACTCACACATTCCCTGTCCCATGGCCCAGATCTGATGCCACTCAGTCTCCAGTGTCCCATATGTGCAGCCAGTGTCCCCACCACTTGGATGCTCCAGCCCACCTCTGGAAACTGTGTCAGGACCCAGGCAGAAATTCAATATCCACGGGGATGGAGGGAAAGTATTTGTGACTAAACATGCTGCAGATAAAATCATTGGAATTGTGGGGTTATGGGCTAGAAGGTTAACGCAGATATGAGAAAATTCCCACTAATATCCCTGAATTCTCTTTTTTTCTGGCTGAAGTCCCTTTCCAAAGAGCTCAGGTCTTTGTGGAAGTAAAGCTGTTGTGTCAGGTAACAGCAAGTGGCATATTTTAAACCCACTACACTGAACATTTGAAAGTAATGGAATTTGTCTGAGGGTTAGAGTGAAAAGGTAGTTTCTCTGGATATGTGGTTCCTGGGAAAAATCTTCAGGATGTGAGACAGTGAGTCATCTCCTAGAGCAGAGGAGAAATGCAAAGCATGCAACTCTTAAAGCTGGTCAGAGAGCAGGACACCTGCACCAGGCAAGGCATTACACAAATGGACATGAGATCAGCTAAAAGGTCATTTTTTCTCTCCATTTTAAATATGGATCCAGAAGGAAACATGCAAACAGCAAGGCCACCTCCTGCTACCAATTATTCAGAAAGGTAAGAGTCCAGACTGTGCCACAGAGAACCACTTAGACTTTGTCATCAAAATGTGACTCTGGCAAAGTGAATACTCTGGGAGGTCAAATGCATTTCCACTTAGGGCAGTATCACTTCCAAGAGCCTGAATGAAGGATTAACAAAGATGGCTTGACATTTACCTGGATTCATGTGCAGCTAATAGGGCTGATAAAAGTGCTCCATGAATAATGCATATTGGGTAATTCACAGATGGAAAGATTCATCTTCTTCCATAAGCAGAAGGGATGGGGGAGGGTGGAACATCAGATAGAAAGGATTGGTCTTTAGATCCATAATATCCTTACTAGTGGAAAGAGAGGACAAGGTTTCCTTGTTTAGTATCATAAGTGCTTCCATTAAGGAAGTAATTTTAATTACATAGAAGGTCACAGCCCCCTGTCTTTGTTTTGGGGTTTTTTTTTCGGGGGGGAGGGGGAATGTGGGATTTAGAGTAATTAGCAAAATGCAGCTGATTTATTTGGGGCTGGCACATGGGAACTGAGCACAGTGTCACAGAGGCACAGAATAGCTGAGCTCAGAAGGGACCTCTGGAGATTGTCTGCTCCAAAACCCCTGACCACAGAAACACCAGCTACAGCAAGGTCTCCAGGCAAGCACCCAGGAAAGTTGGGTTTGAAAATCTCTAAGGATGAAAACTCCACAGTTCAATAACCCTGACAGGAAAAAAGGCTTTTTACCTTGTATTTAAATTGTTTCTTGTATCTCCATTTACAACCATCGTCTTTTGTCCTGTTACTGGACACCACCTGGTCTATCTCCTTTACTAAGCCATCAGGTATTTATACACCTTGAAAAGATCCCTCACAAAGATAAATCAAATCAAATCAAATCAGTTTAAACTCTCTCAGCCTTCCTTCACTGGGGGATACTCCAATCCTTATTCACCTTTGAGGCCCCTGAGCCAATTTTACTGTGACCCGTTGTGGCAGTGTTTTGACCATGGATGCAGTGATTCCTTGTGTGCCCAGGGAAAGGTGGATGTTTGGGGGAACATTTTCCCAGACTGCAGCTGACAGGAGCAGGCATCCACCCTGTCCTGCAGGGAGGGGTGACACTACCTGTCACTGTGCATCTGGTGTTCTTCGAAATCCAGCTTGTGAAGTCTCTCTAAGAGAGGCTTAGAGAAAAGATGCCTTGCCTGGAGCCAGGATTAATGAGGTTGAATCCTACTGGTGGCCACAGAACTGAATCAGTTTGGGAAGCGCTGCTGTGGGGTTTTGTTCATTATTGTGATGGGGCCACAAATCAAGCACAACTTTCCCTAGGATGTGCCTGGATAATTCCATAATATCCCCTTGAAGACCACAGTGCCCTTTAAATTCAAAAACCTGGGTTTTACACAGACTGGAACAATTACATTTTTAATTAGGACAACTCAAAGCAATTTGGTAAAGCAGAGGAAGAAAGAGAAGACACTGTGTCCTTGCTTCTCCTTTTGATTTCAATCAGCTCAATGGTTTTCTGAGTTTCAACAAATTCTAAATGGCTGCTTTGCTCTCTCCAGCAGTCTCCCAGTCCTGACCTGTGCTATTCCAGGTCCTTGCTAAGCTCTCTGCCTGTGTCTTCCTGTGCCTGCCCTATCCTTCAGTCTTGAAGCCTCCTTGATGAGACCAATTAAGCCTGGAACAGGCTTCCCAGGGCAATGGTCACAGCATCAAGCCAGTCACAGCTCAAGAAGTGTTTGGACAATTCTTTCTGGCACAGGGTGGGATTCTTGAGGTGTCCTGAACAGGGCCAAGAGTTGGACTCAATGATCCTGATGGGTCCTTTGCAACTCAGAATATTTCTATGTTTTTATGATTCTTAGTCCCAAAGGAACAACTCCCTGACCCTCTGCAGATTTCCATCTGTCCCATTCACTGTCCAAAGGCATGTGGCATGTGACAGATCTTTAAAAAGCCAGACATCAGCCATAATCAATCCGCTGAAAATGTTCCTGTTGATGCAAGAGGGCAGAAGGAAGTTCCCCTGGTCATCAAAATTCTCCTTTCCCCACAGTTAAAAGTTAATCTGTACCTCAATGCAGTGTCCTTGAACCAAGGACATCCACTTCTTCATTCCCCTCTAAACTAGAGCTGGATTTTAGTCTGCAGTTGCATTTAAATGAAGGGCGAAATTCCTCCTGCTTTCAACAGAAGGAAAATTTCTTCGCTTGAGTTGAATTTTACCCAGTCAAGATTCACACTTGTCTTGGTAAATAGGAAAAGACATCCCCAGGCTGGTGAGAGAGATTCTGACCAAACTCCCTGAGACTGCACAGAAGGGTGAAGTCTTCAGGGACACAAAGCCAGGACATCTGCCTCCAGCTCTGGAGTCTGCAGGGACAGGACTCGGGCGTGCCTCGACTTCAGTGGCACAACGTGCACACAGCTCCCATCATCGTGGTTGTCCTCTGCCACCACCGTGGGACCTCAAAGAGCAGTGGCACCACTGCCAAGAATGAAGCTTTTAGAGCTCCCTGAAGGGGTTTAGCTCAGCTTGGGCTGTGCCACAGACTGGTCATTGTGAGCAGGTGACACCAGTGTCACTAAGAAAGGGAGAAAGCCCCACGGAATAGAAAACACTGACAATCCACCTTCTGCACAAAATCCTCTGGATTGTGTGGCTTCTAAAGCAGGATATTTAAAGAGGGGCTGGGTTCCTTTATGTGATGATTTGTAGCATTTCAGTCAGCTGAAGTTTGGGCTCTTTGTATTTTCATAAACTGTGTGAGACTGTGTCTGTCTGCGTGTGAGACAGGCACTGGCAGCCACATCTCCTCTGGGACATATTTGTGGAATATCAGCTATTTAGTGCCATCTTGTTCACTCAGTGGGCAAGCCAGAAATAACTGGATTAAACCCAAACCAAGCCTTTCCCCTCCTGGAGGATCTGATGCCAATGCATCTCTCATCTTGCCAGACACAAGCCAGGTGAAATCATGACCTGAATGTCCTGTGGAGAATGATCCCTGCTCTCCGTGGGATGTGTAGTATCCCAGGTGAGGTTTCCATGCTGCTCTGGTGCTGCATCCCAGGCAAGGATTATTGTTTTTCTGTAAATTTTGGCTGAACTTTCACAAGAGGTAACTTCTGGTTTGAGACTGAATTGCTTCCGAGTACTTTGGACTGAATGCAAAGGGTCCTGAGATTCAGCTACCAGAGTGCAGAGGGGAATGGCAGTGATGTGGGAGAGAAAATAATCAACTTGCTGAAAACTGAAATAAATGAGACCACAGGAACCTGTTCGCTTCATGCCAAGTGAAAAAAAAAACCTCTTGGTGAATAAAAATTTTAAATATTTGTAATTCAGAACACCAGGGAGAAAAATAAATAAGAAATAAAGGACCATACTCCTTAACTGGAGAAAAGGAGATGTTTCATTGCTCCAGCTGCCGAAACACTGACCCTGGGCAGAGGAGGCACAGATTTCACCCCTGATTTTGCTCTGGTGTGTAGAAAAGCCACATCTTCACACCCTTTAATCCTTTTGTTGTTGTCTATAAGGGGCATAATTATTTCTGCTCATGCTTTTCCAGTTTGTTTGTCCATTCTGGGTGTAGCTATTGGGAGACAGGAGTCCCAGCTCCTGTGTGTGAGTGCCCCACTGTGTGCTTGGGTTCAGGGACAATTGAACACAGGATGTGACCCCTCTGTGGCTGTGCTCACTCAGCCGGAGAGAAAATTTTAGAGATAACAAGTAAGTCTCTGAAGAAAGGTATGTAAACAATAGCTCTGTTTTGAGACAGTGCCCTTGAACTAAAACTACCAATTAGAGTCCGATAAATTACCATAAGACCAATCAGCTTTACGCAGCGAGGTATGATATAAAAACCGCGTGTTTTAAATAAAATTATTCACATTGCCGCATCTGAGTCGGATGAGTTTCTGTCTCCCCCTCTAGCTCGACTGTGACACCCCTCTACTAAGAGGATTTGAGGGAGAAAAAACCACTACAGAACTCACCTGAGGCTGCAGTCTGTGAAACAAGCAGCACATCCATGTAAAGCAAAGACTCCAGGCTCCTGGGAATACTGACATGGATGTAGCCAAGTCTGAGCTGGGCTCACTAAATCTCTGCTTCATTTCACTAAGGCAGGGAAGAAGAATGAGTTTTAGCAACCAGGACAATTAATAATCAAGCCTCATGTCAGGTGAAGGTGTAATTAGCAATGCCAGATGGAAGTGCATCAACAGGAGGCATGGAATGCTCCCTCTCCCTTGGAATATGCCACACTGCAGCCACAGCAGATCCTCCTCTGGGGAAGCGGGGGCTGAAATCTCCTCAAGCAGAAGATGGAATTGCATTTAGGTTTCTGTTCATGGGCTGACACCACAAGCCCTGGGCAATTGGTTAACATGACCTGCTGTGATTATTTTGTAATTCTTATGCTACTCTCCCCTTTGTTTTCTATTTATGCTGCAGCTACTTAGTGAGTTGTCTAAAATCCTGAGTAGTTTTGGGGGAAACCTATATGATGCTTTGTTGGTAAATTAGCTTCTCACCCTTCCATTTCTTATCCAGTTCCCAAGTTTCTTCCACGGAGGAAACATCCAAGTTGTTGTAAAAGTAATAAGTTATTGTAAAAGTAATTTTATTTTATTTTGAAGCAACCCTTTAGTAAACGGGCTGCCCCACTGCAGACTGCTCACTTCCATACTGAGGAGGAGGAACTCATCTAATAATAATTGTAGTACAATACTTCCCTTGAAGCACCCCCAGGAGGCTCTCTTTATCTGGGAAAGGTGCTGGAACATTCACACCTAATCACCAGGACACAAAAATACAGTTCTTTAAAGGGGGAAATCAATTTTCCCTTGACATTTAAAAAAACAACAATGTACTTTGCTGGAGCTAAGTGGTTAGATAAGATCTTACATCCAGTGCTGATGATCAATCTGAAAGGGAGGGGGAAAAAGGCAACAGTGGGGTTTAGTGATAATGGTAACTAAAGAGAAATTTATTAATAAAAAGGAAAAAAGAAAACTGTTAGATGGTTCTCTCCCCTCAGTTCAGTTCCACACCAGTACAAAACCCCAACAGTGCTGATCCCTCAGGTTAAAGATCTGTTTGCCATCCTTTGTGACATTAACAGGCCTTTTTGCTGTTAGCAATATCCCCTGGGATCTGTGGCACAGACAAATCCTCAACACTCACCTGGAATTCTGGTCTCTTTTCCCTCTGCTGTACCCCCCCCCATTACTTTATTTTGTGAGTTACATTGGTGGCACCAGCTCTGTCCCCTGAGATCGCATTAGGGACTTCCCAAGAAATTAATCTGATGGAAAATTGCACTGTCAGCCAAACTTAATTTTTAATGAAAAGTATTTCCTTCCTGTAGGGAATTCACAATGTTTGCTTCAAAACTCCAAACAAACCCCCAAACTTAAATACTTTCATCTTGAATCCTTCATTTTATGATATGAGGAAATCTATAGGGGTGGAGTTCTTTTGTTTGCTTGTTTAAGAAAAAATCCATTACCCTACTCAATGAGACTTTATGAAGGAAAATATATGGGGATTATATATTGGGAAGGAATTGTTCCCTGAGAGGGTGGGGAGGCCCTGGCACAGGGTGCCCAGAGAAGCTGTGGCTGCCCCTGGATCCCTGGAAGTGTCCAAGACCAGGCTGGATGGGGCTGGGAGCAACCTTGGGATAGTGGGGTGTCCCTGTGGTGGAATAATCTTTAAGGTTCTTTCCAACACAAACCATTCTGTGATTCTAAATACAGGGGGTACCTGAACAAATCTGACCTATTTCATCCCTACAAACGCCTCGTCTTCCTGAGAATTTCAGTTTTGTCCCATTTGTTCCTGCAATCAGCCCACAGTGCTTCTTTCTTTCCCTCTGTTATATTTTTTTTTTTCCTTTCCTTCATCCCATCTCTCCCCTATTCCAAGGCTAATGTAAAGATATCCAGCTCTGGGAAAACATGGAGAAATCTGGCATTCACTGTTTTTGTAACCCCAAACAGAAATCATATTAAAACCTGAAGTTTAGTGAGTCTGTGGATGTATGCATGGATAGATATGATTTATTGGATGTGTCAGGGGTTCACTTCATCTTTAAATAGGAAAACCATGAGGTGTGACTTGATGACTTATTAAAAAAATGTCACACTACCTAGGAAGAGTGACACCATAAAATACTTACACATACAATTCCTGAGAGGGGCTTGTCAGAAGGATTTCCCAGCGTACCATTTAATGGGAAAAAATAATTATTCACGGATTGTTAGTTTTGCTTTTTACAAACAATGAGTCCAGTTAATTTTGTCATCTCACTGGCTTGTGTTTGCAAGCTTCAATCACTCCTTTCAAACAGCCCAGCCTTCCCAGGGCACATGGAGTGAAAAGGCATCATTTTAATGGCCTTGTAGCTAATTAAAATGTGTGACATTCAGAATGCTGCTGGAACGTGGCATAAAAAAGCAATGACAGGACAACACATCGTGTCATGGACAAGTGGCTGAATGTGAGCATGTGCTGGCAAATACCACGGAGGAAAATCCAGCTTGAACCAGGCTCTTCCAAGCACTCGGGACTCTGATTGTTTCATCCAGAAGTGGTGGATGTGTTTTCGCTAGGGATGAGTTTCAAGACCTGTTCTGCAATTTTCCAAATTGTCTTTGATATCCTGGTGCAGATTGACCTCTGTCCTCACAGGGGGGTGGCTGCTGTCAGGGACAGTGTGGCAAACAATGTTTGATCCCCAGGGGCAGTGTTTTGTGCAGGGAACAACAAAGATTTGTGGGTTTTGCCAGGCTGCTTGGTCTCCTTCAGTGCACCTGCTAAGGAAATGAATACATTCCACTGTCCCAGGGAGCTCCAAGCCCCATCCAGCCTGGCCTTGGACACTTCCAGGGATCCAGGGGCAGCCACAGCTTCTCTGAGCACCCTGTGCCAGGGCCTCCCCACCCTCACAGGGAACAATTTCTTCCCAATATCCCATCTAAATCTTCTCCTTCAGTTTAAAAGTGTTCCCCTTTGTCATATAACTCCACACCCTTTCCAAATGTCCCTCTCCAGGTCTCCTGTACCCTTTAGGCACTGAAGGAGCTGGAAGCTCTCCTTGGAGTCTTCTCTTCTCCAGGCTGAACAATCCCAATTCTTACAGCCTTTACTTACAGGAGACATGCTCCATCCCTCTGATCACCTCCGTGGTCCTTAGAAGTTTCAAACAGCAGCCTGGGTTTCAGGAAGCAGCTCACCAAAAAAACCCAGCATGAATCAGAAAGGCTTCAGAAAAAAAATTGGAAATTATGGTTGGATTGGAAATTATGGCCAGTTTGGATTGTGTTTGCAGAACCTGTACCAGTGGAAGGTGTCCCTGCCCATGGCATGGGGCTGGAACTAGAAAGTTTTTAAGCCCCCTTCCAACTCAAACCATTCTGTGATTCTATAACTGAGGTCCCCAAATAGATGATGAAAGGAAATATTGCTGTATGGGCTGATAAAGTTAAATATTTTTGTGTCCTAGCCTTCTTACTTTCTGCTTTTCAAACTATTTCTATTTATTGCAGATAATTAATTCTTTTTCTTTCTTAGCTATGAGCGTTGGCTTACACTACTGTAAAGATTAAAGGCTTTTTTGCATTTAAAATCTTGTTAAAATTAACCCCAGATTCTTAACTTAGCAGTCAAAATGGACTCCATGCTGAACTCAGCAATTCTTTTAAAAAAAGGGAATTAAGAATATCTGTCTGCTTTTCAAGGAGACTAATGTTAGAAAAGGGAAAAAGGGGATAAAGAAAGAAAACAAGATGTACCAGTACTGTTAGATTTATTGCTTTTTTAAAAATTTCTTTGGCTTATATAAATTTAACTGAAATTTTTCAGACCATTAATCCATAACACCAACTATAGCCCTCTTTGTTCTTAATTAAAAATGGATGGATTGATAGAAAAGGGATGAGATTTTTAGAAGTACTCAGTGCTGGCCGAACTCTACTTTGATGAAGTCAGTGTTGAAAACTCCCCCAGAATCTATTAAGAACAGAGCAGAGCTGAGCATTTCTGAAACCCCTTACAGAGTGAAATGTGGTGAGGGATCATTTCTGACAGCATTGCCAGGGGTTCAGCATTGTGGTTTCCATGAAGTTCAGTTTTTGTTTGGTTTTTTTTTTTTGTCTTAAAACTGCTTTGAGCTGTTTAAAATCTACATCCCAAATAGGTTTTGTGGACTCTGAAGGAGACTCTTGAGCCATTGTGGTTGGGTTCAGAAATTTTGAGTGGCTCTCAGAAAACTGCATTAAAAGCACACATAAGGGATTTGGGAGACACCACAAGTAGCAGTGTTTGAAAGCTGAAATGAGATAAATAAATGTGGCAGGAATGGATTTATGGATTTAGAAAGTCTCAGTGTGTTTATTACTTGCAACTGTCACAAGTCCCTAAGGTCAGTAGTAGTTTTAACACCTCTGTCCTCTGGAAAGCCAAAGTGAAAACCAGAAAGCACACAAGAACCAAACACAACAGATGAGTCCTGGCGCAGAGCTGGGAGAGAGGAACTACCCTGCAGCATCAGGAAAGAGAATTCATGGAATCACACAATGGTTTGGGTTGGAAGGGACCTTAAAACCCATCCCATTCCTCCCCCTGCCATGGGCAGGGACACCTTCCACCATCCCAGGTTGCTCCAAGACCCATCCAGCCGGACCTTGGACACTTCCAGGGATCCAGGGGCAGCCACAGCTTCTCTAGGCACCCTGTGCCAGGGCCTCCCCACCCTCACAGGGAACAATTCCTTGCTATACACCTGCTCTAAATCTAAACAGTTCAACCAAAGTCTTAAAATGTCTGAAAATTCAAAAATTCCCTGTGATTCAAAGCATCGGGGCTGGTGTGGCAAAATTTCATGCCAAGCTGCACTTTTTTGCTATCGAGGCCCATTCTGTTTATCCTTGTCAGGGGGAAAGACACAATGTGTTACAGAGACTCTTTTCTGAAGGGATCAGACTGAGAACACGACATAAAGTGAAAGATCTGACCTGGTGGCTGCATCCCTAACTGGCCAAATGCCTGTGAAAACATAAGGTCCCTTTGCCACCAGAGGCTGGAGGAGAGGCACTTTAATGGGGCTCTGCACACAAGATTTAGAGCCTTTCATAGCACAGATACAAATGATACATTTCATCTTTATGCCACCCTTCTAAATCACTAAAAAGTAAATTCAGTTAATGCTGAAAGGCAGAAGCCCTGAGCTGCTGCTTTGCTTTGCTATTTATAGTGTCAAGACCAGCTCTGGCTTAATCTTCTGGGTGTCATTCAATATATTTCTGACCCAACCAGGTAGAACGGAAGACTTGGCTGTATTTCCACGCTCTCAGAGGTTTTAAGACAATCCCACAGCTTTTGCTGCAAATAGTTTTTGCAATGTACTGATAAATAATCTCAGGGAGAGTGTAATTGTCCACAGGAAAACATCAGCTGCAAACTAGAAAAATCCTCCCCAAAATTTAAAAAAATACTCAAACAAAAGCACCAAAAAAGAATTTTTTTGTAGAAAAGGGACATACTGACTTCATTTTCCCAGCAGATGTCTTTGCTGAAGTTCCTCCCTTCCCTGGCTCCATTTCTGCCATGTTAATTGTCATAACTACGCCCTGTAGCTCCTTGGTAGGAGAATTGTCACAATTAGCCTGTGACTTCGCACCAGCTGTCTTGGCATAGACAAGACAATGTGCTTTGGACCCTGAACACCTGCAAACCCAGCCCATGGTGGATGTTATGGATGCTAAACCAAACAGCTGTTGCATTTCAGGCTTGTTCTCTTGGGGAGGCTGGGGGGAGAGAGGTGGAAAAATGTCTCTATGCCAGAATGCCGTAATTTTCCCTTTTTGAGGTTTATTCTGTGCATTCTCGTCCAGTGTGCTGCCTGTCAGCTGATGGAGGGGTGGCCCCAGCAGTTATCTGGAGATTACACAATTTGTAGGGTTCCATAAGTTGGTAGCTCTGAGTAGCTAAATAGAATGGGGGCAGGGGGTGAAGGAGAAAAAAACTTCCACATTTATTTTGATTTATTTCTAATTACTCCCTTTCCAGGGCTCTGAAAGGACAGTTTGGTTTGGTTGGTGCATTTCTGGATGAGTGTGATCTGGGAGCTGGCAGGCAGCACTTTGGCAGCTTTACCCCAGTGAATTTAATAACCCAATGAGAATTGCCCAGAACAGTGGGATTGGATTCATAGAACGAGCCATGAATGCATTTCTGTTCCCCAGTAACTGCTCAGTGGGATTATTCAAGAGATTTAAATGTGGGTGGCATCAATTTGAAATGCAGATGGTGTATCTTATTAAACACCATTTTAGCTATTTGTAGTGCTCAGAACAGTATTTGCCCTGAATTTAAATAACGATGTACAGTATTTGTTAAAAAACATGCTTGGGCATGTTTTGTTTAATTAGTGGCTTGAAATTTCCTAGCATATGGCTTGTCATTTGCTAAAAAGATACGCAATTATGAAGTTCCTTGAAGTTTTACTATTTAAATGCAAAATTAACTTGGTATGTTCAGCAGTTAATGGCAGGCCATTAAATATAGTATTTACTAAACAAAAGACATATAGGAGCAACTGAATGTGCCTGTGCCATCTGTACCTCGAGCACTGTACATCTTTTGGTTCACAGGAAGTGGACTGGACCCACTCTGCTCCCACAGTTCATTACCAGAGTTTTCTGCACTTCAGTGCAAATGACATCGTGTCTGGTTATTCTCTTTAAAAGCCTGGATGCTGCTTTAGAAACATCAATTTAATTTTTGTACTTCAGGAAAGCAAGCAGACCATCTGCTTAGAAATCCCAGCACTTTCTGAAGAGCTGCAGATATTCTTTTTCCCTGTCAGGTTTTGAACGGCCTTTTAAAGTTTTTGAAACTTTACGCTACCTGCCTGTTCATTTTTCATTAGGAAATGGAAATGAGAGTCTGGAAGACTGAAGGATGATGCATGGGTTTGTTTTTTTTTTTCTCCCCATAACTTACCTGCTCAGTTTCTACTCCTCATCACGACAGATGACTAATTCAGTGTCTGCTTCCCCTCCACCAGCTCAGCTCGAGCCAGTTCCTCCATCCAACACCTCCATCATTCCCCAGTCCCAGCAGAGCTGATGGAAAGACTTGCCTCAGGCATCTCCACCACCCCTCATTGCAGGCAATATTATGCACTCAAATGAGTCACAGATTGGAGGATTCTCATTTTTACTCTTGAGAGCGACTTATCTCGGGAAGCAGAGAGGGAAGCAATGAAGCCTGGTGAAGAAGTGAGAAAGGAATGACCTCCAGCCTGACACATTCCCTTCCTTCACAAGTCTGATTTCATGGCTTTATCACACACTGCACTTCTTCAGGCACAGACAGCAGGATTCATCTCCGTGTTATAGACATCTACACAAGAGCCAGGCCCTCCTAGGCTGAGGATTTATGCAAGAAATAGGCTCTTTTAGGATTCTACCTCTTCTATACATTTCCCTCCTGAAGAAGTGAATGACAGCCCTGAAACCCCTGTTTCTGGTCATTAACTATGAAGGGACTGCAAGTATTCACAATGAGATACAGACTCCTAGTGAAGAGCTCACAAAACTCATGGTTGAAATCTTCGGGTATCACTGAAAAATTCTTGTGGATTTCAGGAAAGTCAAGGCATCACTTTGTTTCCTTTCTTATCACCACTATCTCTTTGTTCAGTAAGAACAAGATGCTCAGCTCATCAGGGGGACAACCAAAGCCGTGATCCTTTCCAGGGTGAGCTGTCAAGCAGATGAAAAGAGAAATGAAACAAACAAGAGGGGAAATCAGAAGCATTAATCCATATCTCTGTTTCTTTGTGGGTGGTATTTATCTTCTCCCTTTAGCCAGGGTTGCCAATACTTTTGCTTGTGTTTTACCCATCTTTGATCCCACTAGCCTGACCACAGTATCCCACCATCACTGATCTGCTTCATCCCCCCTCACCATGACCTTTTCAGGATTCTCCTTTGATTTGAGAATCCTGAGATTCTCAAATCTCCTTTGATTTGAGACAGGACTCCTGCCTTTACCACAGTGCTTCCTTCTGCCCACTCCTCACTCTGCCTGCTCCAGTCCTTTCCCCCATCACTGCTGATTTCCTACCCCAGCTCTGCTATTTTTTACATGACTGTCTGATCTCTCTATCTAATGAACAACTCCTCTGACTTCCAGCTCCCTCTTAATGAAGATGGAGAGATCTTTACCTCTTCAGTCATAGAACATCCTGGGCAACATCATACAGCAAAAGGAATTATGATACAAAAATAGGTCCATAACGTGCTCACTCGTTCTTCTTCTGTGACTGAGAGTGACTTCCTCAAGGGGAATGTTTCTTTTGTTATCCACCTTCAGCTCTTATTTCCCTGCCCAGTGATCCATTGTTTTTTGTGAGGCAGGGGGTTCATCCTCCTGAAGGAAGGGGAAGGGGAAGGGGAAGGGGAAGGGGAAGGAAAAGGAAAAGGAAAAGGAAAAGGAAAAGGAAAAGGAAAAGGAAAAGGAAAAGGAAAAGGAAAAGGAAAAGGAAAAGGAAAAGGAAAAGGAAAGGGAAAAGGAAAAGGAAAAGGAAAAGGGAAGGGAAAGGGAAAAGGAAGGGGAGGGGGAAANAGAGGGAAAGGGAGGGGAGGGGGAGGGGAAGGAGGAAGGGGAAGGGGAAGGGACACCTTCTGCTAGACCAGATTGTTCATCTAATGAATTGTCTTTGGGTGGGTGCTTCTTTTTGACTTATTAAGACCTCCAAAGTGCTTCATTTTTGGTCCAGACATGATAAGTTGAAATATTGTTTGATCCTCTGAGTGGATGTTCCTTGCTGGACAAAGGGCCATTTTTTTTCCTGCAGAGAATTAAAAGGGAAGAAATTAAAAAATACACCAGGTCATTCATCCTTTTTGGCTTTAAACTGTCACCTGTCACTCCAGTAGCAAAATAAGCCCACACACATCAGAAGAAACCAATGAGACTTGATAGCAAAGTATGAGAGGAATGGTGGAGGGAGGGAATAATACAAACTTTTAAAAACACTAACAAATTCTAAATAAATATGAAAATATTACTTTTCATCGCTACCCTCGCACATCCAAATGGGATTTATTGTGGTCCAATTTTGACCTTCTCAGATGCCCCAAAGTATAAACAGTGTTTATGACATCCAGTTAAGGGCAACTCCAAAAATACATTGAATATTCAGAAGAAATTATAATAAGGATTCACTACAAGGAGCTCATTCCTCCAAGTTGTTGAGATCCAATGCTTGGGATCTCTGTGTTTAGGGATGTCATTTCCTAAGAAGAAGACATAAAAGACACCTTGACAAGTTGTCATTAAAGATTTCATGGCAATAGCTGTGAGTGTAGGAATTCCTGCTCTGTTGCCGTGGCAAAATTCACATTCAGATGATTACATTTTGCCTGCTTACACTCAGGCTGCATTTTCAATTCCATGTGTCATTCTCCTTGTCTTCTCATCTTAAATTATTGTATAGTGCTGCTGTGCATTATTAAACAGTTGCCACATTTCATCCCAGTGGATCTTGCTTTTAAATGATGGATTTACAAAGGCTCTGCTGCTTTGTTAAGTTTGTCTGTACAGCTGGTTGAGGGTTTACCTCAAGAAAAAAAAGTTTTCCTTCAAAAGAAGACTTGA
Source organism: Leptocoma aspasia (assembly GCA_013399835.1). Lineage (NCBI taxonomy): Eukaryota > Metazoa > Chordata > Aves > Passeriformes > Nectariniidae > Leptocoma > Leptocoma aspasia. Next base: position 551,044 of record VXAX01005976.1, read on the forward strand.
AAATTACTAGGCTTCATTAAAAGTTGTCAAAATATATTCCCCCTTTCATTTTTTCCCCTAAAGTTTCTGGTTTATTGAATTGAAAATTAAATTAAATCGAGGCATATAAAAGAAATGGTGTTACGAATAGTGCTATTATTAACAAAAAAGAAAATTTTTCCAATTAAACACTGAAAATCATTCCAACAGTATTTTAGCCATCTTCTTTCTGGATATTACAGTGAAATTAAAAAAAAAAAGAAAGAAAGAAGGAATCTATTTCAAGTGACTGAGAATGGAAACAATGGCTGAGCTGCAAATATCACAGCAGAAGTCTTTCAATTGTTTCCAGCAAGTTCTTTTTGTGCATCATCTTTTGAAACTTGAAAATTTCAGAAAGAAAAACTGCCTTTAATTCTGTTTCTTAGTACTTGTATCCATAAAATGGAACCCAAGTGAAATTTGTTTCTTAGATTAGAAGCTCATTAAGACAGGGATCACTGCTCCATGAAATGAAGCACGTTGTGTGTAGGCTGAGGGAACAATCCTGAAAAGACAAAGTATTAGGATTGTTGGAGTCCAGGGCACAGAGAATGTTTCTCTGCCTGTTTTGGGAAGCCCTGGTCCTCAGCAGAACACTGCTTTTAACCTCTGTCCCAGGGAAAAAATTGCCAAGGCTTTGGGATGAGTTGGAGAACACAGGTGTGAACTAGGTAGTAGTATGTAGTGTTAGTTTATCACAGGGTGAAGAATTTAGAAAATTTAGTTTTAGGATTTTAATATGAGAGTGAATAGGGGACAAGATGAAGGATTTTGGGTGTTGTCTCATCTCCTTCTTGTTCTTCTACGCCATTTTCTGTAGTACTGGTGGCAAAAAGTCATTGGCTAGAGAAAGCAGTGGTATGGGTGCTACATGAGTAGATTAATAGAAGTTATTGGTAGAAAAGTAAAAACAAGATATGTGTTAGAAAGTAATTGGACTAATTATCTTTAAAATACCTTGGTTTTGTGTGTTTGGAGTCCATTTTGTCCATTTTGTGCTTTGTTTCTTGTATGGTAAGTCTGATGTGCAGACGGCGTATCAAACTCAAGATAGGAAAAGAATAAACAATAGACCCAAGACAGAGAAAATTGAGAGTCTTGCTTGTTCTTCATCCTTGCCAAAGAACTCACAAGGGAACCTCCTCCAAAAAGCCCAGGTGGCAGGTTCACACTCCTGTCCTGGTCTGACAAAAAGGATGTGTCCCAAGGAGGATGCAGGGGCTGTCTAGGGGCTTTCAAGAAATGGAGAACACCTAATTACAGGCAATGATATAAGACAAATGTTAGGGGCTGGTTGAAATGAGATATTGATGAGAGGGGTTACCTGTTGATATTCAAGACCAGGTTGGATGGGCTTGGAGGAACCTGGGATGGTGGAAGGTGTCCCTGCCCATGGCAGGGGGTTGGAGCTCAAGGACCTTGAAGTTCCCTTCCAATCCAAACTGTCCCATGAATCTGTGACATGATTCCATGGCTACTGTTCAGCTTCAGCTTCAGCTTCAGCTACTGTTCAGTGGCAAATGAAGAGCTGAGATTGATGGGCCCAGTCAGGGAAACCATCACAATGTCTGTGTGTTGTGTAATCTTGGGGACAAAACAATCCCCAAATGCAAAATTAGAGCAGTCAACACCCTTGGAAGAGAACTCAGGCTATTTTAAGACCTGTGGAAAGATCTCTGAGGATGCAGATTCCCTAGAAAACTTTAAAAAAAGCTGTAAAGCTTCTCCATTTATTTATAGACAGTTTCACAAAGTCAGCTGCTAAAAGGCAGTGAAATCTGTGTTGTGGAGTCCTTTTAGAAACAATGCATTTCTCAGGATCAGAGTTCTGACTGGGGCTGAACGCCACACCCAAATGTAAATATTTTCTATAGGTTAAAGCACTGACTGCAGAGGCAGCCCTAGGCAGACACTAATGTGCAGATTGTGTAGGTAACTTTGGGAAGCAAGAGCAAGCCAGGATGTGCCACCCTTTGGAAAGACATTTCTGGGTCCTACTCTTAGGAAAAATTAGGAAAAAACCCTTTTGTGGTTTTTAAGACCGCAGTCCCCTTGTCTGACCATAAATAATTTCCAGCTCTGAGAACAGATGGGATTCTGCCTCTGGATTTCACAGAAGTTTGTTGTGACTATTAGGAAGATTTCAGGAGATGTGCATTACTGATAAGAAAAAGAGAGGCCTCCCATCACCCCCTCTGCTGGATCCAACCTATGTTTTAAAGGAAAGCTGAGATTGCTATCAAATAATCTGGTTTAATGGGCTGGGGCTCCAAGGGAAACACGAACACAGTGAAGTTGGAAGAAAGCACCACTATTCTTCATAATTACCACTTTTATTTTTTTTTTTTTTTTACATCAAGCTGGATTAAGGGAAGTTGCCTCACAAATTAAAGGCAGCCTTAGAGCTGTTTGTAGCTTGTGTGATGGACAAACCAGCATGTAGAAGTCTTCTGGATGACTTTGAAAGGACTGATCCTTTTTTCATCCAAGTTCAATAGGCAAGGCAGCATCTCCATAAGTGGAATCTTCAAGGATTTTAAAGTGTTTAAAGTGAGGTTAAATGGGGCTTGGAGCAACTGGATGTAGTGGAAGTAGTTGGATGGTTTTCCAACCCCAGCCATCCTGTGATTCTATGAATAGACAAGGGTTTTGTGATAGCCCAGTTTAGAGGTCACTAATATGTGGCTAAATGAGCCAAAGTTCTTAATAGACAGCAGGAATTGCACAGGTGAATTCCAACTGTGCAGCTCATTTTATTTTCAGATAATTCCATGAACATCAAGTAATTAATCCTCAAAGAACCTTGAAGCAGACAGCTCAAAAGGACAGTTAGGCAGACATGCCAGTAAATATTTGATTTCTTCTTCTTCCTTTTGGTTTTTTATTTTTTATTTTTTAGTTCATGGTCTAGTTTTATGGAGTAATTCCACAGGTGGACTCATTTGTATCAGCCCTTTAGAAGAGGAAACAACTGTGACATGGTAGATAAGACACATTTTCAACAAATAATCCTAGAGGTGATGTAATACTGCAAGCAGAAATCACCTCTTTCAGTGGCACGTTGCAGAGAACAAATGAAACAGCAAAACCTACAGCGACACAGATGCTCAGGGGACCTGCTTTGAGACTCCTGCTTTATCTCTAACTACAAAGGCAAGATTGTCCCTTCTGTGCAGCAAGGATGTGCCAGAGGAGGGGCTGCCATGGCAGGGAACAATCACATTAAAGTCTCCCAGCCCCTGTCTGCTCCTGTTTCCAGCCACTCACCCCTGAGGTGCAAAGCCTCAGGACCTGGCACTCAGACCCACCAGGGAATGCTGGTCTGGGCAATATGAGGCTGGATTTTGGCACTCCACGTCCCCACCTGTGTCAAGGGGCTCAGGCTGACATGCTGTGAGCCCAGCCTGAGGGATTTCCTACCCTGAGTTATGCCCTGGCCATCTTCCAGCCAGGCCTTTTGGGACTATGATGTTGTTAAATCTGATTCACTTGCAGGGTCAGGATTGATCAACACAAGGCTTATTTTTTGGCAGCACAAAGGAACGTGTTTATTGGCCAAATCCTGTACCAGCAGGAGATGTGAGCAAATCTCCCTTTGCCTTCACAAAGGTCAGCTTTTCAAATTACCCTCATCCATGTCCTGCACCAGGCCATGAGAAAAGGTGTTGAGAACCTTTGTCACGCTGAAGAGAGGGAGGGCTGTGGTTAACTCAGCACCTTTCAGGAGCAATTCTTCAGGGCCCTCTCATTCCACTTGAGCTAGGATTCAATCCATACTCCAGCTTAAGAAGGAATCCTGCCTAAGGATTCCTTAAGAAGGAATTCTGCTGGTTTTGCTTCAGCAGAAATGTGAAACCAATCTGCTGGCTGGATTTCAGCTTGGATAATTACATTTTGCTCACATAAATTACTTTATTAGTTTCAAAGAGGGGAAATTACTCTCTGCTAACTCTTCCAAAGCTACTTGGTAGTGTTAGTAGGAAAGATGAAATTGGCCAGCCCACCAGGGAGGTGGCTGTATTTTGATGGGGGATGAAACTCCCCTTGTAGAGAACGTGTTTTGTGCAGGGAACTTCAGTCCATGCCCGGCCTGGATGAAAGATGGAGAGCTATTAGCTCATTTCTGAAGCCTCACAGATCTCAGCCTGTGATGTATCTCCCTCAGCCTGACTCTCATGTATCAGCCTGGCTCTCTGACAGCTCTTCTGGGATGGCTTAATAAAGCCCTATTAAATCCTCATTTTCCCATTGTAAGCTGGCTGGATTTTGCCTTTTTTTCCTCCAGCACCAGCCCTCTTCCTTTAGGATCCACTCTGTCAGTTGGGCATTGTTTCCTGTTATCAGCCAGGTTAGCTGCAAGGCTGCTTGGCTCTGCATCCATCACCTCTGGAGGAGCTGGGATTTTCCAGACAAGATAAAAATCTTGTTGGTGACCTAAACACCCAGTTCTGCATCCCAGTGTCACACCATCCATCCTTGCCTCTGTCTGGCACAAACTGCAGCTCCCAAATTATTCCCTACTGCTTTGAATGATCCTTCTAGAGCCTGCTGTGGGAAATATGCTTTAACTTATCTTCATCCTCCTATCTTTCTGAGGCGAGCTGGTTTTTCTCCTCTGTACCACATCCAGTATTCTTATATTATATCTTGGGCATTAAATCCATCACAAGTTTCCTCTTTCTTATTCTTTCCCACCCTTCTTAAATTTCTTCAGTGTTCTCATCTACCACATCACTCATTCCAGCCTTGGTATTTCCATTGTCATCACTTTCGGTGTCACTCTCATGCCTGAAACCTCCTAATTTTTTCTCATCTTTTAAGTATGAGACCCAAAATTACTTCTTGCCTGAGTCAGGGAATCTGCAGCATTATCTTTATGATTATTCATTAAACAGAAGTTTTGGGACAGCTAATGCATATGCATAAACTTATTGTTCACAAAGTCTGATTTTTTCAACACTTGTTCTGTGAATTGTTACTGCAGGAGGAAATCTCCCCAGTGTTTGAGGAGCACAGCAGAAGACACACAGGATGGGAAGGTTTTGAGGTGCAATGGGCAAGATTTTCCTGCAAAACTCATGATATTTGGAGGTGTTGAGCTCATTCTTTTGGTCAGACCTGGTGTTTTACAAAGGTTTATGCCCATCTAATCTGAATATTGCCAGTGGCCCCACAGATTGGGATGTAAGGAGGAAAGGATTGGCCTAAACCATTGCATGGGCTGGACTTTCTTTGGGCAGGAATTGTAGGTAATTGTATCCATCAGTTATGAACTTATCTCATCTTGGCTGCTGAAAGGGTTGTTATTTTTTTAAATCTTATTTTAATGGATTTGAGGTTTCTGACCTTGCACTGTTATTCAGAGATGAAGAGCCCAATGCTGAAAAAAAGGCACAAATACATACCCTGAATATCCTTATAAAAAAATGAGATTAAATAAATATTGTATCAAAATTTCCCATTAAAAAAATATTGTTGCATCATGAACTCCATTTCAAAAGCTGTGGATGTTGAATATTTCAGACAGTGGAAAATCTTCCTCTCCAGTCACTTTATCAGCTGCTAACATACACAGCATTTGCCATTTTCTTCTTTTGACTATCCCTCTATGATTACTATTTTTCTCACTTAACTTAAATACTTAAATACCTTTTTTTCATCGCTTCATGCATTTATTCTCCCTCAGTCCTCTCATGGGCAAAGTATATTTACGTAATAATGTGATTTGAACAAACACCAGGGTGTAAGAAGAAACGGGTGCTGGACATGAACATGAACAGAAATTCAAGATATTTGCCCTAAATTACAGAAAACTTTGGGCTCCTGTACTCCAAAAGAGCTTTGTTAAGGTCATCTACTTGTCATGCCTTAGGCAAAAGCCACTTGGAAAGGAAAATTTGGGTTTCATAAATGATCCTGAAGTCATGAATAATTTTAAATCTTCAATCAATGGCAAAGAGGATGCATTGCTTTATTTTTCCTTACTGCATTTTTTGTTCTGCAGAACTTCAATATTCCAACTTTTCATTCCAAATTCACTGAGGTAGATCACACCAAACAACTACCTTTGTTTCTCCAAAATCAAAATGTGCTTCCCACTGGTCCCTCCTTTTTGCTGGGATGAGCAGGATAAGGGGAATCTGCACGTTCTCTCTGTGGAAAAGAGTTAGGCAGACTGCCAGGAACTGGGAGCTTGGAACCTGGACAGCTGTGCTGCCAGATGCCTGCTGGGCTGGAAAATTTGGGTTTTAGTCAAAGGACTTGCAGTTCTGGTGTGCCTCTCCTATGAAAAGATGAATTCTCGTGGTGCTGGGAAGCTTGGAAACATCTGATCCTGAAGCATCCACCCTCAGAGCTTCCTGAAAATCTACCCAGCAGTCAAGGACCCCGAGTTCATGACTATTTGTAGGCACAATTTTCTTGGTCTTCTCTGAAAATAGATCCTCTAACTGAAGTTTCAGCTGCGCAATTTCTAATGGAGAAGCATTTTGCTCTGAGAATTCCTAATTGTAGTTACAGAGTCCCTCTGGAGCTTCAGGGCTGCTTTCCAAGTCACAGCCTTTATACTGGGCTTGCAGGGAGGCAAGAAATGTTGACTGCTTCTTTTTCACTGGGAAATTTCCCCTTTATACATCACTGAGATACACCCACAGAGCTGAAGAGAAATGTTTTCTTCTTCCAAAAAAAAAAAAAAAATTAAAATCCCATAGCACGTTACAGAAGCAAATGTTGATATTACCTTTGAAACACTGGGATTTGTATTTGAAGAAATTTTGCTTTGCCACCAGTTCCAACCTGAGGAAATGCCAAATGGACATGAGCTCAGGTGTGCTGGAAAGGAGGGCGGGGTGTGATAGCAGTGGTGTGTGGAGTGTCAAGTCTGAGGAAATGCAGCCAGACAATGTGACAACAGGGATTAGAATCCATAAAAATTTCAGTGTTGTCCTTGAGAGAGAAGTTCTGGAACAACTGCATTGCATAACAGCACCATCACTTATTAAGTGTATCTTGTAATTGGTTAGGAAGTCATTAATGATAATTTGCTTCAAACCCAAACAGCTGTGACCCTCTAGGTAACAACAAATGCAAGAAGAGGAGGAACAGGAATAATTCAAATCCACAATACAGCCAGTTGCTGTTCTAAATCCTAAGGTATTAACTTTTTATGTATATTTCAATGACAAACCAATCCTGACACTTTTTCTGTTTAAATATGTAACCACTGATTCTGGGAAAAAAAAAAAGTGAATTTAATTATTTGCTTATTTATTTTATCAATGCAGCACTAGTTTATTTTGGTGTAATCACTCTTATTCATGTCTGAAAACCCCCTCAAGAGTGCATTGTGTTCTTAAGAGCATCACTATCATAAATCAGGGTAGCTGCACTGACTTTAGAAATGCTGCCATGATTTATTTGATTTGTAACAGCTGTGGATCCAACCCTCCATTCTTGGGTACTTGTACCAGCACAACCCATCATTGAACTTTACTGAAGATTTCTGACCAGTACAAAAAAAAATATTGACTTTTTTTTTTTTTGCCATGACAAGAATTTCTACTTCTCTTTTAGGATTCTAAGCCTGCAAAGTACTCGAACCCAGCTTTCCTGCAATTTTCAAGGGCCTCTCATGGAGTTCAGTGGGAAACTGAGGCTCTTGACCCTCTGCAGGACAGGACCTTAGAGTTGGAAGGAAATTGCCTGGCATCTTGTATACCCTACTAATGTGCTTGTGCATTCATGCACAGTAATTGATCTTACAAGCTTCTGAGTGTTCACTGGACTTGCCATTATACCATGAATATTTTATAGCTGCACCACTGTAATAACAGTAATTACATTTGCCCTTTTACAGAACCTTTTATATAAGGGTTTCAAGGCGGTTTATGGATGGTAATTAAGCCCCATGGTCTTCTTGTGGAGTGAGAATTATTATTACCCTTCTGCAAATGGGGAAGCTGAGGTACAGAAAATCTGAACTTGACCTTGCCCAAGGTCATATCTCAAATCACTGCCAGGATGAGGAGATGAATTCAAGGATTCCTGCTCCAGGGTCACTGTAGTTATTTACTTGACTTGGATTACGCCTCCGACTGAAGACAAACTTTTAAAGTTGAAACTCTCAATATTTTCCTATTATTTGGAATACTGCACATTTTTTCCTGCTCTGAAGCGTTGCTGTGCCTCCCATCACATCCTCACAAAAACCCCACGTGTCAGAAGGTACTCACTGACCTGATTTTGAAGTGTTGCACCCACAGGGCCCCATCCTACACAGAGATGCCAGTGGGGACCTGTCATGAAGGATTAACCCAGGCTTGCAGGTACCAACACAGAACCACTCATGCCGTCCTGAGCTGTCCACAGCTGTGAACAAAGCCCATGGTTGAAAGGCACTTTTCCCTCAATTGCTTTGCTAATAGTGAAACAATGTCCCAAGGTAGGTTGTAAAGTCACTGCCTGTCGTTGAGATGAATGGAAATGACTGGCTGTAATTGCTGCTTTGATAAACTTATTTACTACCAGAGTGCCAGCCCTTGGCTGGGCTGTAAAAAGGCTGTAATTATTATATAATGATTATATAATAAAAAACCACCTATTTACTGATGGAAAATGAGCACATTTCCTGAGTGGTACCTTCATGTAGCTCAGCCTAAGTGGGGTGCAGGCTCACAGTCAGAGCAGGGCAAGGCAGCGTTTGGGAAGGCAAAATTCCAGCACGAAATTCCCGAGCAGTGAGCCCACCCGCACAGCAGAAGGAAGCGGAGGTATTTTTATCTCAGTCGCAGCTCAGAGGGAACATGAAGTGTCTCCACTTCTCCAGCTTCAGATTTAATGTGGCTGGAAGCACATGTGGGATTTCCCTGCAGCTGGGGAGCAGATGGTGCCAGGTTATGCAACGTGGGACATGGGGACAGCGAGCCAGTGTCCCGACCTGCTGCTCCCCGTGGCACCGAGCTGGTCTGGGAGAGGACAACCCTTAGAAATAGATACATAAATATGAAATGTTCTCCAAGAATACAGAATCCTGGCTTCACAGAAGTAATTGGGGAATTATCACTTAATTCTGCCTGTTCGGAACGTCCTTCAGGGAGTTCAGAGATACCTTCAGCACTTAGGAAGACACTGTAATTACTGTAAATGATGTAAAATCCTTTAAGCTATGAGAGATTCGACCAGTCTGATCAATACCTTGCAATAACAAGGTTTAGCTTGGTAAGAACTGATGTGCAGTAATAACATTGTTTATGATTTATTCTGCTTAGCTTCCAGGTTTTTAGTCCAACAAACCTGTGTGTTTAAACAAAACAGAGTCACAGAATGGTGCTAGTGGGCTGAGTCTTTTGGATTTTGCCACAAGGAAGCAACGTGCTCCTGGCCTGGCTGGAGGTTGAAAGGGAATGAGGAGGGTGCCAGCATATCCAAGATAAGCAGGGATAAAACAATGTCACCCTAACCACAGAGAAATGCCTGGTGCAAACAACATACCTTGAGAAAGGCATTATACCCTTAGCACAAGTTTCCATCCTATTTTTTTATTTTTTCACTTTTCTTCCTTGTGGAATCTACATATGGATTCTACCCCAAAAAACAGTGGGGTTTCCTGTTCCTAGCAGGGCTGTATGAGCAGCTTTCCTTTTATTCTTTAGAAGAGGATCATTCATGGGAACAAACATCCCAAGGGAACTACTTGCTCTGTCTTTGGCTATAACAACCCTTCTGAAATAAAACATTGGACATGGCAACATCCACTGAGTAATGATCCACAGATTGCAGACAGCAGCTCTCTGCACTGTGTGTTCTGAACAGAACTATATTTTAAGTTCAAGCTCCGATTTGCAAACACCTTAAAATGCCTGGAAATTTCACTGCTGCCTTTTACTTATTCATTTCAGCTCCTGTGCCTCGGCACCTCTCAGCTTTGATGCATTGAGAATCATTAGTAAGTAAAGCACTTTGAATCTATGCTTCTGAGTTTATGTTTCTGAACACAAGCAAAAACTCATACCCATTAGTTATTTACTGAGCTGGAGACTGCTAAAATGTATCTCGAGGAAGTTCACAGATTTTTTTCATTTCAGTTCATCTTATTGGGAGTTTTGTTAATGGAAGTTTCAGCAGGTGAGAAGCTCTTTTATTTTTACATGCACTGTATTGCAGTTTAAATGCCATTTCATTAAAAGCTGTTTATGAACAAAACACTTGAAAGTAAATGTGCATTGCCCAAAGCATTTTTCCCCATTGTCTGTGCTTAGGCTGTTCCCTGAAATCAAAGATTTGATAGATTTTTGTTTTTCTTGCATTACAGGTTTTTATCCCATGCATGTAACAAATGAAAACCATGAATTGGAGTGGACATGGCATTTTGAAAACCACAAAGCACTTGATTTATTCAAATTATGTTTACATAGGGATTATTTCACCCACCAGTGAAATGCAGCTGCCTCTGGCTTGGAAAACGTCAGTCTTTAAAAAGAAACATTGCTAAGTGAAAAGAACTTTATCTCATATAAAACTTGAGGAGGAATGTAGGCTTGCAGAATGTAATTACTCATTTGGATCTTAGCCCAGACACCAAAGCTATCATTGCCTCTTTAGCAAGAGTAACTTGGAATCTTAAGTGGTTGCACATAATGAAAGCCTTGATTCTGCAACCTTTTTGGAAAATAAAATTAGTATTAGTAGTATAATGCTTCCCAAATATTTAGATGTAATTGCATTTATGATTTACACCACACTTTGAACAAGAGACCTCCAGACACTCTATAAAAGTGAAGGTGGGTTTGGTTTTTAGAGCAGCCCTGTTCACTGCTGCTGGATCTCTGCATTTCAGAGCCTGAAAAATGTTGTCACAAGGGAAATAAGTGACTCTTTTCTGGCCCCTGCATCCATGCAGAACTTCTCAGTGTTCCCAAAGGGAAGTTTCCTGCACGGGTCGCTGGCAGATGCAGCTGCAGGGATGTGGGCACACGGTAACCACAGTGACAGCAGGAGCTGCTGTGAAGGGTTGGTTCAACTCCCAGCCTATCGACTGTGGGGCTTGTAGCAGCATTTTTAGCACTGGTGTCAAAATCATGGATGGGTTTTGATGCCTTGTGAAGGCTGANTGTGATAGAACTCCCATCATTTTTAAAAGTAGTGAGATTCTAGAGTGGGCACATCCATTTTCTCTGTGATGGCCAACATCTAAGCAATCATTTCTATCCACAGCAAAATTGGTGAGTGTGTTCCAGCAATGAAGATGTTATCTTTTTACTTCTGTATCCTTGGCATTTTCATCAATTTCCCCAAAAGATTCTCTGTCTTGCCTTCCCAGATTTTGAGCCAGACTGTCATCTGAAGATCTGTGTTATTTTAATGTTGTCTTGGTAAAATACCTGTCCCAAAATTGGAGGAGAAGAGAAACATCATCCAGATGGTACTAAAATCCATATTTTACATACTATGGTCATTTCATAAACCCCATTGGAAAGATAGGAAGAGAGATTTATGGAGAAAAAAATGGAAGTTTGTAAGGAATGACGCATAAATGAAAAGAATAAGCGTGTAGAGGTTTTTGGTTTTTTTTCTTAAACAAGAAGTTTTGGTCTGTCTTAAACTGACAAGATTTTTGGTCAGTGTTACCTTACAAGATGTTAGAGAGTCTGTTATGTGAAATCTCTGTAATAATAATTAAAACAAAAATAGTTCCTCACAGTTTATGGTCAGAAAATCACAGAATTAACGACTAATAGAATTAAAGAATCATAAAATTAGGGAGTCATGGAATGGTTTGTGTTGGAAGGGACCATAAAGACCATCTCATTCCAACCCAGTCATGGACAACTGGCTCTAGGTGACCTTTCCTGAACAGGGAAGTTGGACAACAAGACCTCCAGAGGTCCCTTTCAAAGTCAGCCTTTCTCTAATTCTCAGGTGCAGTAATTCCATGACTCTGAGTCTAAATAACTTTCAGCCTTACGAAACCGAAGATCTTCAAAATAAGATCAGAGATGTAAAAACATCTGGCTTTACAGATTCCCCCCATCTGTCAGAGGTACAAGTTCTTCTAAGTCTACCAGTTGGTCTGAAAATCCCCTTTTCAATGTTTCAAGTGCTTTTTCACCTGATTTAAAATATCCTAAGCCAAAAGGGCTCTAATTATACATTGCCCCGGGGAAGGAAAATTGCAGGTTTCCTGCATCCTACTGTTGGATTTCATGCTGCCCATCAGAGAGGGGGCAAGAGGTAGAAGCAGGTCAGTGTGTGGTGGAGCAGAGAGCAGTAGGTGAGAAAGGATGATAGAGGAGTCTGAGAAATTGCTGGTAATTGTGGTCCAGCCCTTCAAAAATTCCTGTCAAGAGGCAGAACTAGGCACATGCTATTTTTCAGTAGTCTGTGAGCCTCTCATGGTAATGAGAGAAACTTTGGGTTTTTTCCCCTCTGCTCTGTGTGTGTGGCCACATTGCAGAGGTAGGAAGGAGCTATTTGTTTCTTTACAAGTTGATATTTGAAATCTTCTCCCCTTTTAACAAACTCATTCATCTTCACAGTGCCTTGGCTACCAGGCAATTTCTATAAATCAAGCTGAACATTCGATCTGTGTTTTTTTTAATGATCTTTCTTGCCAATATTTATAATGTGCCTTGAAAGCTGAGGCAGACCATGGGCTAGATATTTAATATTAATTAGTATGTCACTCCCCAGAACACGCACATGCTGAGGAAATGAGTAAACATGTTTAATTCTACCAGAGGGGTTGGAGGCACTTGTAAATTGCTAATTAATTTTAAAGGTGTCCCTTCCTCCCTTTATCTGGAGATTCATTTCTTCGTGCTCTCCCCTCTTTTTTAATTGCTGCAATCTCAGTTCTGCAACCTGAATTTCACCTCCCTTTTGCCCACACTCCCATTGCCTGTGACTCTTTCAAGCAAGATTAATAAAACTTTTTATAATTGCTATCAGTGCCTATTCAGTAGCAGCCAATGGAGCAGGGAGTTTTGGAAAGGAAAGAGAGGGTTTTGGAGAAAAGGATCCCAAAAAACCAGAGGACACAGAGGTGACTATAATTTCAAAAAATTCATGTTATTTATACACTGTGCTCAATGTCATTCAAGAAAGGCCAAGAAATGTTCTGCCATTGATATATTGTGAGTCAAGGCTAAGATAACACATAGAATATATAGATATTAACAACAGATAAGGCAAAAGAAACCCTATGAGACAGCTTTGGTCTATGTGATAAGGAAACTGTAAAAGTATTTTGGAGCCAAAGATGATCAGAAAATCAACGTTCCCTTCCCTTTTCTGTAACAGAATTTAAATCTTGCCTTCAGGACATCAGTAGCTTTGGGTCTGCTCCCTGTCCGTGCAAGATTTACTTTGCTTTCAAACCATGTAGGGTTGAGTTGAAGCCTGGTGGCTTTTATGCAGAGATATCCCAGGTGATAAATTAAATGTCCAATGCAGTGGTGATTATGCACAGATTTTTCCTGCCTTCTGTGTTTATTTTCTCTTTCCCTTTTTCAAAGCAAAATGTCACACTGCTGGGGTTAGGTCTCAGTGGAAATCAAAAAATTCAAATAGAAGAAAGGTGAGGGACATTTTGTCCCCTCTCAGCAGCTTTTTGGAGGTGGTGTTGGTTGGATTTGCTGCACCCTTGAATCATCTCAAGCTCAGTTCCAGTGATTTTCCTATAAGAATGAAAAAAAAAAAAAAAATTGTATATCCAAATTGTTAGTTTTTCTGTCAAATATCATGTAAAAGCCATTAGGCTGAATTAAATTCCTAATTTAGATTGGCTTTTTTCTGCCTTTATCCTTTTCCAGTAAATCGCTATTCCCACGTCTTAAACATTTCCTAAAGCTCTTCCTTAGACTAAAATATCCCTTCCTATATTTTTTCCTCTCTCCAGCTGCCTTATTCCATATGTAATTCCTTCATTATCGTCTCAAGAGAAAGTTAGTACATTTTAAATGTCTAGTTCCCCCTTTCTGGATTAATGTGGGATAAACCTAATCATAGCTGCTGTTGAGAATAGCACGATGCCACTGATGGAATTAATAAGGAAGGAATGAAAATGTGTTTCCAAGGTCTGCCCAGCTCTGTCCTAGAAAGTCCTTCAGATGGGCGTGAACGGAATGCTCTGGGTTTAAGAGATATTAACAAATTCCAATAAACCCAAGCAGATTTCACTGAGCTCTGCATTTCCTGAGCTCCCTGTTACCTCACCTCCAGCGTATTGGTGACGCGCCAGCAGATTGATTTGCAAAATTTCTGCCTTTATGACATTCTATAAACTACTTTATGGGACGAAAGACAGCTCTATCCCTGTCCTAGAGAGCTTCCAAACTGCAGCTTAATTAAAGCGCTGTGAGACACAAAGGGAAGGCAAGGGCACAAGATAAAAATCAGAGGGTTGTAGTCTTGCACAATGGATTCCCATTACCCTAAACAGAATCCTAGCAGGGAATGGATGTCTCCCAGCAAGATATCTTTTATGACACTGTAAATACAGCACGAAAATGCTCGAGTTTTCATTCTGTTGGACAGGGAGAAGGGAAGGTCAGTCAGAAAAGGAGAAGGGAGAGTCTTTAGGGAATAAAAGGGTCCTTGGTACAGGATGACAAAGAGCCTCGTTGGGCAGATTCCTGGCAAAAAGGCAGCAAAACTGTGTGGTGGGACCCAGAATAAGACAGTGAAAAGGCAAGGGAAGAAATCTGTGGGTGTGCCAGCAGAAGGACCAAGTCACCTCCCCAGAGCTGCAGGTTCTGCATCCCCCTCGAGCTGGCTGTCACGGGAAGCTGCTCTTTGTGTTGGTTGGGTCCTGCTCTTTGTATCTTTCTTTAGGTTTGGGAGCTGGTGCAGAACCTATTACACAGCAAGTACAGAGAGGAGAGAGAAGAGTGAGAAGCCCTGTGGTAAAGGCATGTGTATGTCATTCCATTTTGAAAATGTGATGTAGTGGCAGCCAGACTGAAGGCTCTTGTACTCAACAGCAAAGCACACATTTATGTCAGCCTGGCTTTAAACAGTTAAGGGAGACAAGAAACACATCTGGGGACATGGAAAAGCAGTATTTGGCTCCTTTTTAGCGATGTGTTTAGGCAAATTTAAACTGCCAATAACTATTAAAGCTGTTAAGTTTGTTTATTCAGAATGACGATGAAGGAAGATAAATAATCCTGACTTAGGAAGAGGTAAAACAAATCATGCCCAGAAACAAGCCTGAAAAATTATTTTAGTCACAGAACCAGAGAATACTGAGTTGGAAGGATCTCACAAAGATCATTGAGTCTGACTCCTGGTCCTGCAAAGGACAACCCCAGCAATCCCACCCTGTGCCTGAGAACATTGTCCAAAGTTGTCCAAATGAGCTCCTTGGCTCTGTCAGGTTGGTGCTGTGACCACTGCCATGGGGAGCCTGTTCAGTGCCCAGCCACCCTCTGGGGGAAGGACCTGTTTAAAGTGAAGGGATTGATTTAAAAAGAAGGAAAAGATGAACCTTGACTGGTGTAAGGCAGGGAGCAGCCTGGGATAGTGGAAGTTATAAACTGGAACTTTGGGTGGAAAGTTTGGGACACTGACTGTTTGAATTCAACAGTGAGGATTTTATACCATGAAATATTAGAGAAATGAAGCAATCCAGTCTTTTCAGAGGGATGTATCCTACAAGGACATCCTGAACAAGCATAGCATGCTGGTTTAATTCCCAGCCTCTTACGAATAGCTGGAATATTCTTAGCCAAACTGAACTATGCAGCAAAGCCACCCCAAAAGCTGTTCAAACCAGTGTGTTTTATTGTGCAACTGAGATGGACTGAAAACCCAACTGGTGGCTGTCAGGGAGCTGCCAGTGAGTGATAATTCAGTGCTTTTAGTCACATCTACATTCACATTACTTGGAAACTAACAGAGGGAAAAACAATACAAATAAAGCCAGAGGGGTTTTTGCTGAATTTTATTGAACTAAAAATGGAACTATGAAATGAAGTTGGTCAGGCAATAAGATGTATGCACAGGAAATTTTCGGCTTCAATATGAGGATAATTGAAAACTGCCAAAGTTTAACATTAGCCTATTAGTAGTGGTTGAGCCTTAATAGTCAAGCTCCAGATGGGGAAAAATGAAAGGCTTTCCTCCTCCTTGTGGTATGTGTTGCACTGCAAGGAAAGAGAGAAAGTACCTAGAGCAACACATAATTAGTTAATACCAGAAAATGGTTCTTCTTTGTTAAAATCTGCAGCTTGTGTTGAGATCCATAAATGGCTGACTCCTGGGCATTGTTCTTTAAACACTATTAATTGCAGCTAATGGTATTAATTGCCTTTTGCATCTGCCTGTCAAATGTGGAAGGAGCTATATATTGCAAATGCAGTCTCTTCCTGATGTTCTTTTACAGAAATAAGGTTGGGGAAAACTGAGGAGAAGGGGCTAAGAAACATCCCAGCCCTGTGTGAGGAAAAATCTCACAAATCTCCCCAAGGAGAGTTGTAACATTTGTGCTCAGACTTTGTAATAATGACAGGGTTTGGTTTAAAATTTTATGGAGGGACTTTTTAAATTGGATCAGTATTCTGCCTTAAGTCTTCATTAAAAAGACATCTACCCCCCACCATGCCTAATTCTTCCCATGGAGCTGCAGATTCTGCTGATTTTGTCTCAGGGATAATAAAGCATCAGATCTGCTCATGGACAGCACTCATTTCACAGGGATCAAAACCCTGGCATGTGTGAGTGATGTTGAGCCTGTCCTACACAGCAGCTGGGAGGGGAGCACAAGTTCCCCTGTTCAGCCCCAGATGTATCTGCATGTGACCATCTACAACCCCATGCTGTGAGGCTTGCCTGTAGAACAAAGTCCATCACAGGACTGTGTCTCCAAAACATGTGTTATTATAGCTCAGGAGTCTGTAAATGCCAAAGCCACAAATCATTCCCCATTATCTTTTTGCAACGGGGGCAAGAAAACCACCATGATTTGTCTGGGATCTATAAACACTGAGCCTGACAAAGATCTGCTGGAGAGGTTCTGCTTCCAGTTGCTCCGTCCTGAACTGCACAGGGCACAGGGGGAGCATTGTATAACCACATTAACAAAATTCCACAGGTTATTCCTCACTGCCCAAAAACTTCTGCTGTCATTTATAAATGCAAAGATTAATGGGTTTCATCTGGGGCTGAATAGGATACCCTACAAAAGCCTCAGTGCTCTCAGGCACAGGGTGGGGGTGTTGGGGTGTCCTGTGCAGGGCCAGGAGTTGGACTTGATGAACTTAATGGATCCCTTCTAACTCCAGATATTCTGTGATTCCATTATTATAATCAAGCTGCACTGGACCACTGTCTCGAGTTACAAGCTGTGGCTGGGGTGTGTGTTCCATTCCCATCTGTCAGAGCTGGGGCAGTTATCTGCTGTTCATTGGGCAGNTGTTATTCCTATTCCCATATCTTTGCCTGAGAGCCCCTTAATTTCAAAATTATAATAATTCAGAGGGGGGGTTTACATTTTCCATTTTAAGGGAGGCTCCTGCCTTCCTTAGCAGACACCTGGCTTTTCAAACCAAAACAACCACACAAGGGGGAGAGGCAGAGCCTGCTCTTCTAAACCATCTTTTACTCCTGTCTGTCGATGTGGGAGTTTGTCCATGCAGACAGAGACCAAGATAACAGACAGTAAATCTTGGGTGTATCAAGATTATTGTCTCCCTTCACTTGTATTTGCACTGGACTTGCAAGTTAAAATTTCAAAATGTAGATGGTTAAACATTTTAAAATGTTAAAATGTTATAAATGTAACAAGTTTAGATCAAACTGTTGGTTTCCTTCTAATCATGCTACTGTATCAGGGTGTTTGATACCAAATTTGGAGCAGCAATCAGTGATTTCCAACACGTAATTGGAACAGCTTAATTGGCAAAAATAGGCATTTGAGCACCTACCTTACAAAATTGATGTCAGCTTAGAAATGAAGAATAAAAAAATCCTTAGTGACCGCTGAAAAATGCAGTCAAACATAACTCAATAGTCAGGGGCTCTCCTTTCTGAAAAGTTTAGAACTTACTACAATGTAATGCAACATTTAAAAGCCACTGTGTTCTCTTGAATTCATGTTTTTACTGCTTTTAAGATTGTTGGTAATATCCCTGTGGGACTCAAAACCCCCAGGGAGAAACTGGTTTCTGTGTGGCCATTTCAGTCCAGGGTTTCAGCTGAACCTGCCACAATGGGAACACAGAAAGTCAGAGCAGTTTGTTCTCAGATCAGAGAGAAACAGAGATAGTGGAAACTTGAGCTCTGGTGATACAGATCTTTATCCAACAGGCAGCACAACCTGGAAATTAAAAACCTGCTCTCATTTGTAGCAATACTGATCCACTGAGTGTTTCCTGCAGCAGTCCTGACATGAAAAACAATTTTAATAAGTACTAGAGATGTGTTTCAAGATTTTCTAAGAGAAACTCTTAAGTCATGATGAGTTTGATATAGAGAAAGAAAGAGAGAGAGAAAGGGAAAAAGATGGTGAGAGAGAAAAAGAGAAAAGGAAGGAGAAGAGGGAGAAAATAGGGAAGGGAGGAAAGCAGAGAGGAAGAGAGAGAGAGGGGCGGGAG
>VXAX01005976.1:569740-584087 GCA_013399835.1 Leptocoma aspasia
AGGAAGGGTGGGCCAGCCTGAAGCAGTGGGAAATAGGAAGATAAACTCAGATTGTTACACTCATTTAGCAGCCAAGCAATGCTAAGATAGCAGCTCTCTTTTATCAATGAGACCTGTGCTCCAGGCAAAATTTCCTTGGCGCATTATTGACCTTTAAAATTACATCCTACTCCCAAATATTGCTCCATGCTGCTATCTTTTATTATACTTGGCTTTCTTACAGCATTTGTTTATCAGTCTGCTCTTCTGTGTTTACCTTCAGCCTTTCAGAAGCAATTACAGAGGATGGACATAACTCAAAATAACAGGTATAGCACAGAGACAAAAGAGGCTAACAAAGCTCAGGATAAAGGAGAAAAAAGGGCATGGGACTAGGGGTGGAAGAAGGAAACAGTAATAGAAATGGTATAGAGGAATCCTGTCACTTCTCATTAGGATTTGACAGCACTGCAGCATAAAATATGCACAAACTGGCCACCCTTGATCAGACCAGATGTCAGGTGCACAATCTGTAAAATCACCCTGAGAGATGCTGGTTCCACCAGGCCAGAAATGAGCCTTTGATAGACCTTAGAGTTAACCTCAACCCCACTTTTAGCAGGTGAAGGTGCTGAAAGGCTCTGTTCAAGTGCAAAGTGGAAGGGCCCAGAGATGGTACAAGGGATCATGCTGCTGCAGGCAAGCAGGGATTCCGTGTGATTTCAGGTTCCACTGATAAATTGGTAAATCAGTCTTCCATGCCTTCTGAGTCTTGCCTTGAATAGTACAGTAAATACAAATAGAATATAATTTCCTCCTACTGTGACTTTCTTCAAAGGATTTTCTGTCTGGAAAGGTTCCCAAGAGATGGCTATCCCAATAAAAGCATCATTGTTCCTGCTCCTGTTAACATTAGACAACAGATTTCTCCTGATCTTCATTCAGAGAGTGAAAAATAATTAATCTCTCTGTATGAACAGTTCAAGCAATAGATCCATAAGTAACAACAAGTGGGAGAGAGCACTATGCTGCTTTCCAGGGAGTTTTGCACTGTCTCATGAAGTAGAAAAATACTGTAAAAAATAAAATAAGATGAAATAAAAATTGAAACATTGCAAAAAAATGTGGAATCATAGAATGGTTCGGGTAGAAAAGGACCTCAAAGTTCATCTGGTTCCACCCCCCTGCCATGGGAAGTGACATATTCCACTAAACTGGATTCCTCCAATTCCTCCAAGCCCCATCCAGCCTGACCTTGAGCATCCCAAGGTGGTAAACTTGTCCTTGAGTCTTCTTTGCCTTGATATGTCAGCTTGGTGATTTGTCAAGTCTGATCTTGCTGTCTCAGTGCACAGGGCTGACACCGCCACATTGAATTTCTCCAGGCTCCTGTCAGGCACTGGGGTAATGCTGGGAACACAGCAAAGGGATCTTCCCTTATTCTTTTATTCGTAATTAAAATGATGAGCAGCTTCAGATTGACAGCTGAGCAAGCACCGAGCAAAGTTGCCCGGGCAAAAGGACATGTGGTTGCCACAATGTCTTTAAGAGGAATATCAGATTTGATTCCAGGAAACTCCCTGGGAATTTCTTGGAAGAAGCTGGATTATGTCCTTTATGAGCACTGGTGAGCTCCATGTTGCTCTAATGAAGAAAAAACCCAAGGAAAAAAAATTGCAATTGAACATAACTGAGCATAAACCCACAGATCTCCTACACATTTTCTACTTTGTGTTGTCTGTGTCTCATGATTTAGTCTGTTGGAGTTCCTCTGTCATGTACAGGAAAAACTAGGCACAAGTTATACAAGGATCAGATGCTGCTTGCTTGAATCCCAGAGCCTTTTCCAGAGCCATCCCTTGATTTGTGGAGACCTATTAGCATAAGACATCCTCTCCACCTGTGAAGATGAATGAAATAGCCCCTCTCTGTCTCACAAAAGTATTATAAACCCATTATAAAGATTACAAGGTGCTTGGAGACCAGGAAGGTGTAAGAATTATTAGCAGATTATGATGTAGGAGTTGCACTGAGACCCCTGAGCTTATTTTCATGTAGACCTACAGTTATTTGTCAACAGCTAATGACTTTTTACCTTCATCTGCACAAATTAAATTCAAAGTTGTGGTGTACAGCACATTTGCCAACATATCTCAGTGAGATCCACTCAAATCCTGGGTTACCCCAGCCCTGGAATCATGTTTCCAATGCATGTGCTCAAACAGGACAGATTCAGATGGAACAGGTTGCCCAGGGAAGCCGTGGAATCACTGTTGCTGGAAATGTTCAGAAGAAGTGTAAATGTGGCACCTGGGCACATGGTTTAGTGGTGGCCTTGGCAGTGCTGAGGGAATGGTTCGACTCATTGATCTTTGAGGGCTTTCCCAGCATTAATTATTCTATGATTCTATGAATAAGCTGCTTTTGGGAGAGGGAATATTTATTTTTCTTGAACTTGTAATCAGATTTTCCCATGGATCAGGAGGGAGGCCACAGGGTATAATGGAAACATTTGCATAGACTTTAATAGGCTTTGTGTTGGATCCACAGCATTGTGGGATAACAGAGTATATTATTACTTCTTCATCTAATAATCCCACACAGCAATGGCTTTACACATATCCTGTTGCTTTCCAAGGATAAAAATACCTCCTTGATAAATTTTGCCTCCTCGTTAAATTATTCTGTCAATTATTCTGCAATTTTCTTTTTCTCACAATGACTGACATCACAAACACCATTTCAATTTATTTTCAAATATCTGTGTAGAATTTCTGAAGAATTCAAATCCTCTTTATCACAACAAACTACCAAGAAAAATATGTGTGTGTGGGTGTTTGTGTCTCCGTGTGTCCTATGAGGAATTTGGCTCATTTCCCTCTGACACCATCAATATGTGTTTGTGTGGTTTAGGACTCAGAGAAATGCATTTTTCCATGGTTTCATTAACCATGTCAGACCTTCAGTTGAATGTAATTGCAAGTGCCAGTCTGAAGAAATTCATTTTTGTGGCTATCATCATTAGGCAGAGCTGCTGGGGGTTTAATTCTGCCCTGTAGAGAAAACCCACAGAGCAAAACACAAGAGTGGGAACAGCTATTCCCTTCTCATTTTGCAGCAGGAATTACTCATCAGATCATATTTTTTTTCTGCTTTAAGCACATTTTCACTTAGTTCTCCATGCAAGGGAATTAAATATTTGGGGAAAGTGTATCTAAGTAATCCTTCACCCTGCAAAAATTTAAGCACAGCACTTTACTCTGATGGGAACAGTGAGGAGAGCAGCACCCTGGCAATTCACTTTAGACCTGTGGACAGTCTTTTGGCTCATCCCCTGGCCTAAATGGCTCTTGAACAGCCAGGTGCATGGCAGCTGCTTTGGTTGGGGTCCAGGACAGAAGGAACCTTACTGTGTTATGGATCTTCTCCAGAAAAACTCTCCTTTCTTCCCACATGACCCCAACTCTCCTTTCTTCCCACATGGCCCAACTCTCAAGCATGCTAAGCTCATATTTGCTGTGTGAAAAGGTGTTTAAATTTCGTGTAGACAAATAAAATGCCCCTCAGGCCAGATGTCAACCCCAAAATAATAAGATTCAGGGCAACCTCATCCAACCTGACCTTGAACACTTCCTGGGATGGGACATCCACAATTTCTTTGGGCAATCTGTGCCAGGGTTTCACTACCCTTGCAGGAAGGAATTTCTTCCTCTTAGCTAATTTAAATCTACCCTCTTTCAGATTTAAACCACTACATCTTGTCCTACAAGTACCAGATCTGGGTGCTGGACAGGGTCGTTGAAGCTTTCACTGAATCCTTGTGATATTATAGAATTCTGGCATATTTTTTGTGCTTGGAAACCTCAGAAAAAGCAGCCACTCATTCTTCAAGGCCAGGTTGGATGGGGCTTGGAGCAGCCTGGGACAGTGGAAGGTGTCCCTGCCCATGGCAGGGGGGTGGAATGAGATGACCTTGAAGGTCCTTTCCATCCCAAACCATTCTGGTATTCCATGATTCCTTCCAGATCCTAAATTGTTTTGTGAAATTAGAGTTTTCTTTAGATCACACTAAACAAAATATTTCAACCCCTCAGGAAATTACACCCTGATAATTTTGGGCTCTTTACTCAATGAAGGCAAGGCTGACTGAGAATTACTAACATGTCCTTTCTTACTCTGCTGTGTTTCTCCACTTATAGCCTGGTGGTTTTAGAGTGTTCTCAGAGGAGAGGAAAGTTTGAGTCCTTTCGAGCAGAGAATGAAATTGAACCTGGAGAAGTGCTGCAGCAATTCCATTTTGGGTTCAAGGGGGTTATTTGTAGGGTTCTTTGCTCAAGTGCTTTGATCTCCTATTCACACTGCAAACCTGTGGGATTGCTCTCTGCTTTCCTGCTCCAGGAGAACAACTCCCAGACCTGGATTCAGCACACACTCCTGGGTGTTTTGTGTAAATGACTCAGGCCCTCAGGCAGAGTCAGAAGAAGAATGTTTACAAGTAATTTAGAGATGCAGATGAGAATTAAATGTGAAACAGGTACTGGCAACCATGCTCTTCCCCTCCAGACAAGTTTGCTCACAAACATGAACAGAGAATTGGGATATTTAGAAAATTTTCAGATTAAAAAAATTCTAAATGTCTGTGGGTTTGGGGTGTTTGTGACAGCTGAGGAATAGGACTTTTTTCTACCCCCCAGAATTATCCAGCCCTCAATTTAATTTGTCTCCTTCTTTTGTCCTACACATGGCTGTGTTACAGACTCCAGAATTTTGTGAAAGTCCCAAAGATGCAATGAAAGTGGTTCATGAATCACAGAACTCGTTATTTCTCTATCTTTGCCTTAACAAAGAACCACTTTCCACCAGAAGGAATTTACAGGCCAACTTTGAAACTTTGACTGTGACCTTTAATATAAAAAAAGTACAGACAGTGTTTGTCTTTGAAATGGGAACATAAAAAAAGTGGTGCAAGGGGCAAAAGGGCCTCAGATATTACAAGTGAGCTGCAGCTGAAGATGGAAATGAAAGGGAAGGACTTAAAGTATGAGATGTCTGAAGAGAGCAGAGTCCAATATAAACAGCTTTTCCAAGTGCACTCAATCCTCATTAACATGCTCTGGGGCTTTGTTCCTCCCCTGTGATGGGTTTGAAGGAGGATTTGAAAATTTACTATTGCTTCTAGCAGTAGCTTAATTCCCCATCTAAGGCTCACTGAAGTCAAGGACAAAAAAGACTCTTGTTGAGGTTGGTGGACCTTGGCTCAGTCTCTCTGATATTTAGCTGAGGTAGCTGAAGCTCCTTCCCCTCGAGCCACACAGAGGTTCTGTGGCACTGAGCTTTCCCTCTCTGTGTGAGGTATAATAGGCCATAGTTGAACACATTAATGAAAAGGGAGGTCAGAAATTTGGCTTCCTTGTTAGCTCTGTGTCCTGCTGCTCACACACTCCCTTCTGGCAGTGGGGTGGAGGAGAGACCTGGGAAGAAAAAGAAACTTGTGGGTTGAGATAAAGATAGTATAACAGGACAGAAAAAGAAGGGAAAATAATAATAACAACAACAACAATAATAATAATAATTATTATTATTATTATTGTTATTATTATTATTGTTGTTATTATTATTAGTAAATAAATAAATAAATAATCTAAACAAGTGATGCACAGAGCAGTTCCTCACTATCCACAGACTGATGCTCAGCCAGTTCCCAGGCAGAGGTCCCAGGCCAGCTTTCCCCAGTTTATAAAAACACCCCATGATGCCATATGGTCTGGAATATCCCTTTGGATCAGCCTGTCTTGGCTGTGTCCCCTCTCAGCTTCTTGTGCCCCCAGCCAGCTCTGGCAGGGCAGAGGGAGAAGCTGAAAGGTCCTTGACTCAGTGCAAGCACTGCTCAGCAGCAGCTAAAAATCTGTGTGTTATCAACATCATTCTCACACTGAATCAAATCACAGCACTGTGCCAGCTACTGGAAGGACAATTAACTCTATCCCAGCCAGGGCATACTGCAAACGCTCAAAATTTGTAAAAAACTCTAGAAGACTTTGAGGCAAAATCACAAAATATATGTATAGGAAATATGTATATGTATATGTGAAAGCCAAACAATTGGAAACAATTTATGTTTTTTCTTTGTGGTAAAAAAAATCAGAAAGAGAGGGGAAAAGGCAAATATTTGGTTCTGTGTTGTTGTAAACATCTGTTGTAGCAAAATAACATGGATGCAGAGCAGGAGATCAGCACCTGGCCTGGCAGAGAAGCATCCAGGGCTCTGGAGCAGCTCCACAGGCTGTGCTGTTTGTGATGCACATCAGACCAAGGGATTTCAGAAATAGATTCTCAAAAAGCAGCATCCTGAGCTAAAACCCATCAGATTCTGCATGGAGGAAAAGGCAGAAAGCAGCAGTTTACTTTAATTTCCCCCCATTCCTCAGAGTATATTTTTTGTAGGGAAATAATTCCTATTTAGGACTGACAAACATTGTCTGTAGGAACAGAGTAAGACCTTTTTTTGCAGAGCTTGGCAGAGAGTTATTCCAGTTTTCCACTGCTCAGTAGGTTGTTTCCACTTTGTGTTTACAAGCCAGCTCTGTTATGAGAGAACCTGCAGGAAACAGATCAAGTGCTTGTCTTTTCTCATCACCTGGAGTCCAAACCCTGTGCTCAAGGACAGAGTGGTATCCTGCAATGTAAAGGAACAGCTCCTCATTCATTTTGCTGGAAGTTTTACTGTTCAGACACAAACTGAGTGTACATTACCCAGAAAAGGTGAAAAAGGGAGATAATTGTGGTGTGAAGCCATCAGGACATTCCTCAAGAAGAAGGTTAGGGTTTGAATTCAGGCTGGGGACAAAGATATGGACCTCCTCTTCAAGGACTAGATCATGGAATAAAAGAATGGATCAGGATTTTTAGCAGCTTTAAAGCTCATCCAGTTCTATCCCCTACCATGGGCAGGGACACCTCCCAGTATCCCAGAGTGCTCCAAGCCCCATCCAGCCTGGCCTTGGACACTTCCAGGGATCCAGGGGCAGCCACAGCTTCTCTGGGCACCCTGTGCCAGGGCCTCCCCACCCTCACAGTAGATGTATTGTGTAAATGCAAAATGCATCAAGTAAATGTTAAATTAAGTATAGATATGTATTATAAATAAATTTGCAATTGTATAACCTGAAAAGCAACTGCCAGAGCAAGGTCACTCACTTTTCACATGGTTGCATGGACTGTGGCTTCAGGTGGTGTTGCCTTTTTCTGTCTCTCTGGTCCCTCCACAGCTCTGAAGTCAAAAGCCAAATTTCCCAGTATCTCTTCCTCTTTTCTCCTTTCCACTCAGACTCTGTGATTTGGGTTTGGGATCATGCAAGGTGGGACAGGCCCTCATTCTCCCAGGCTCTTGCCGAGAGCTCCAGACCAGGTAAAGGCAGGGAAGGGCTCACAGCACCTCTAGGCATGGCAGAAAGGAAAGTTTTTTTCCTTCCCTGTGAGCTTCTTGGGGCCCTTTCCAGCCAGCCATGCTCCATGCATCCCTTCCATTCCAATTCCCTCAGGCAGCTGGGCAGAGCATGGGTAATCCTCAGGGCTGGCAGGATTTGGGGCTGAGAGGCTCCAGGGCTGAGCCATCCTGGGGCTGAAAGATGGATCACCTGCCAGCCTGGAGAGCCTCTGTGTCTGCAGGCAGCATTTCCTCACTAATGCTGCAACAGCACTGCTCAGGGGTGTTGTGTGAACATATTATAAGTTTCCCTGCATGCAGGCCTGCAGAAAAACTCTTCCCATGGGAAAGCATCTTTTACTCTGTATAAGATATTATAAACAAATCTCTGAGCTGTGTTTCAAGGACACAGTTGTTCTCTGCCTGTCTCCTGATAATAGGAGATGGGGGTTTTTCTTCCTTTTAACCTATGAGGTGAGAAGTTGTTATCTCTGATTGTGTGAGCTATTCTGGCATTCCTTGGACGGAGTGGGAAGCAGCAGCTTCGATTGCTCCGGACTGGGCAGATAACAGCCCAATTCTTTTATGAATTCTTTGAATTATAAAATCATGTTAATAAATCATATTTAGCCTTCTGATATTATTGCCAAGAGTCCTTTGCCACTGCACGGACCACAGCAATACAGGGGTGCCTGTTTTCACAAGGGAATGATTTAAAAACCCCAGAATAAATCAACAGCACCGATACAGAAATAAACTGCCTTGCAATGGACCTGCAGTTTGACCTCTGCCTGCACCCCACCACACCCCACAATATTCACTGTGCTCAGACCTCTGTTTCAGACATTTTCCACTGATGTAGGTTGTCTTCCCTCAGAGAGCTAAATATCCATATCCTCAATTGCTTCCAAAGAACTCTTTCTAGATCATTATGCTGAAGATTGTTTTCCTGTGTGGAGTTAAAGGAAGGCTGTTACTACTACCTACAGAGCTTGCTCTACCTTGACAGCAATTGTGCTGGTGATTTTTAACTCAAAGGATTCACCTTTTCAATTTTTTATTGGTTTTTTTAGTACTTCTTCAGTGCAATCTTGAGGATAAAATCGGTTTTTATGAACACTGGAATAGAAGAAATGGTGTTAAGTTTGAAAGCCCAATTTTCATTCTATCACCTCAGTTTAAGCAATGTAGCATCACCTTCACTGATGTAAAATGCCAAGCTCCAAACAGAGGGGCAGGAGGAGCAGCAGAGCTGCTGAGATGTTTTACACAAACCTGGCCAACCCTCACTACCAGCTGAAAAACAGATGTTATTTTCCCACATCCAGGCAACTTGAATTTCTCCCCTCTTCACAGGAAAAGCAAATATAAAGGTGCCTTTCTCAGAGCTGGACTAAGCCTTGTAAAGAAAATCATCGTCTCGACATCATGCCATAACCAATAGAGCTCATTCTGTGTTCTGACCTTTTCCTGGGGGTCTAGGCCGTGGAAATCAGATATTATATCCTGCAAGAAGCAGCTGGATCCCCTCCTGGATGACTTTTGAGTGTCCTGACAAATCAGAGCTGGTTTTGTCAATCTTCTATCCCCTTGGCACACAAAACAGTAGAAAAATATGGGAACCAAAGAAGAAATATTTTAGTTCTAAAGCTCACAGGTGACAAGACAAAGGATTTCTGGACAGCACTAACATTTCCAAGGGTTTAGAAGGTGGCAAGGGAGCAACAGGCTGCAGGACCAAGTTTTTTGTTACTTTATACAGAGGGGAATTTGTGTTGTGGGTGCTGGAGACACAGGTAAGGAGCCACTGGAACAAAGTGCAAGACTGAAAATAAAAATACATCTTCTCTGTCATAAAGGCCACAGACATCCAAAGAGAACACATTTACCACCATGTGGAGTCCAGCTCCCTCCCAGATTTGTCCCTGCAATACATCCCACACTGTGAACCCAAGGAACATGTTTGGAATATACCAGTAGCCTTCTAAGCTGTTTGTGAGCTAAACGGTGTTATTTATGTCCCCAGCTGTGCCAGGGTGATCTCTTCCTATTATTTTTTATTGCAGTGCTAGAGATACGTAACAGCTGCTGTACCCAGCCTAACTTTAGGTATGTTGAGCAATGGGATTTCTCTCAGTTTCCTTGTGAGGATCTCCTGCAGTCTCACAGCTCAGTCTGTGTGGGAACATCTCTTTCTTGATCCCTTCTTCCCTGGGTTCAGCCTATCACTTGCGAAATTCTGCACAGACATTTTCATCAGGAGAATGACTGTTCCCAGGATAAATTTTCATGTTCTACTCTTCACCCAGACTAAAGAGTTTTATCTGTGCAACACGGAATTTCACAGTTATGGAGTCAACATATTTTAAACCACCATGATATATTTATAGGCCTCCTTGCTATACATTGGCACTTTTCCTTAAAGGGTTCTTAAATTCTCCCTAGCCTGGTAGAGATTTCCAACAAGTTCACAGATCTTCTAACCTTATTTTATTTATAAATTCAGACATCAAAACCCCACTGCCATAAGGGGAAGTGGTTTGAGGAATTCATCACAAGAATCTTATTTTATGTCTACATTCTGTTTTATTCTGGTTTGTTAACCTCCCCTTCAAGGTATCCTAAGCAGAAGTTTTCTGTGTGTAAATTGGTGATGAAGGTAGTCAATTAAGAATCCCTGAAAAGTGTTTCTTTATTGACTAACAGCCTGCAGAATTGCATGTTCTTCCTTCCTGAGAAGCAAGGCTCTTCATCATGATTAATTACTGTCAAATCTCCATAGGTTTGTAACAGCAAGATACAAGATACCTACCATAAATCACCAAATAAAGTATTTATTAGAGAAAATAACAAGAGGAATATTTCAACTGTCCTGATGAATCACATGCAGGTCTATCTGGCTCAAGTGCCTTCTCTGAGCAGTAATAGAACCCCGCTTTTTTTTTTCCTTTTTGTCCCTTTTTTATTTTCTCCTGGAATATTTCATAACAGATCCGTTGAAAAAGGGTTCTTACCTTGTACCGTTCTTCAACATCTTCCTGTTCTGTCTGGAGCAATGCTTGAAATAATGTATCAGATTTAGGTGTCTGCTATCCACAAAGCAGGAAGGCAAGCTTGAAAGCATTTGGGAAGGAGCTACAGGAGGAAAACCTGAGAGAAATAACTAAAAAAATTGGATTAATTTTCAAATCTCATGTAGACAATCCGAGCTAAGAAAAAAGCAAGCTCATTCCTTGAATCTTACTGGCAGGTAAGGGGCCTGTAGTATGGAAATAGTGACAAAGTCAAACTTTTTGAGAAATCCTGCCTACTTTTTCTATTTAATTATTAAACACAGAACACTCACCTTTAAATTGGAGCCTTTCAGCCAGGGGTAGGTATCTCTGTAGAGCATAGGGAACAGCTCGACCTATCTAGAAATTTACTACAGTATTTTCTAAGTCTTTCAAAAACACATGATGGGCAATCCTCTTTCCACCTTTTAACTGAGTGACATCTTCACTCACCTATAAGCAAGGAGACCAGTTAAAGGCAGACAATTTGAGGGAACAGCAAGGTCATGATTGAAGTGGTGCAGCAACAATTCATTTAATGGGAAGGGACTGTGCAAGTTTTGAGGAAATTATTTCAGTGGGGAGGCAGCTGAATATCTGTCCTTAATCCCTTTCTCTTCAGTCCTGGATGGCTGTGAATCATGAAACACTGTTAATGTTGATGACAAAGCTAGCCAGAAAGGCACAGCTCCACAAACCCTTTAGCCAAGACAATAGGGACTCAGAAACCCAAAAGATCGATTATTCAGGTACCAAAAGCAACAGCAGTGGAGCTCACCACCTGGTTTCCCAATGGAATAAAACACTTGGATGTGTGTAGGAGGTAAAGTGTCTCCTTTTCTGTGCTGTGCCACCAAGGATACCCACATGGAGAGAAACATCTTTGAATCCAGACTAGCAGATTCCATGTGAGAACCCAGCCAGTGCTTGTGCTTATTCCCTGCTGAACAACCTATCCAGCTGTTGAGAATTCAAAAATCACCAGGGTTTTAATTGCACACCCTTGTGCCAGGTTCAAGATCTAGTTCCCAGGTGAAGACGTAATCCTGGTGCTCCAGGTCCATTGCAATATGGGAAACACTGGAAAAAGGGGGTTTGATAGCATTTTGGACTGCCAGATTTGCACTCTCATAGCCAGCAGAGGGAACTTCACTCTCATCTGGAACAAGCGGAAATTTGCATTTCTTGCTTTTTTTTTTGTGCCCACTGCTTAGCTGGAACAAGAACAATCCTGAGGAAAGGAGAATTAGAAATGGTAAATTATTATAGAACATGGGAGAAAACCATAACATGGGAGAGGTGAAATGACAGAGAAGGGTGTTAAAATGAAGACCAGACACATGACATCGACCAAATCTTGTCATTTTATTCTTACTTTTAATTGCATCTTGTTAATTTACTCTTTATCTAGTATTACATAACAGTTGCAAATATTTGGAGCACCAATTCTTTGCAGACAGTGTAACACAAATGAAGGTACTACTGCATTTTCTTTCCTAAACAAGAAAATATTTTCTGATTCCTGTTAGAAATGAAGTATTTGGCTGCTTTTATACAGGACCATAGTTCATTCCTGTTAAATGCAGGGTATCTTCTTTCTTGGGAGGTGTTGACCAGCTCTTGAAAAAATGGCAAACATTTGCTTCTGTATGAATGAAGAGTTATGAATTTTCTAGGCTGTTGGGTTTGCAAAATGTGAAATACACATTATGTCAAAACAGAGGAGATGGAGTTGTAATCACTCTGATACATGACACACAATTAACAATGTTTGCAAATTTGCATTTATGAATAAAATTCCAATTGAAACGGATATTCAGCAGGAAGTAATGAGGTTTTGAGGACACAGCCAAGGTACGTTCATAAAACAGAAATCAATGAAGCATATGTGCTGAACAAACATGTGAACAGGGATAACACCTTTCATAATGAAAAAGTCAGAAAAATTCTGCCATGTGGAGCACTTTCATCATCAGCCCCGTGTGCTTCTGAAAGGACTAAACCCTGGCAGCAGGGCTCGGTGTTGGATCACCTTGAGGGACAGCAAACATTGCTCTGCTCGGGTGGATTATGAAAACATGCACAGGGTTCTCATAACTCTCCCCAGCAAGCAACCCTCAGCCATCCCTCAGTGGTGTCCTAGGGTGTCTGTATGATGCTTGTATCCCCAGTCATGTGTTCTGTTTATGCTGGATGTTATATTCTGGGCCTTCTAGACTGGGTCTGAGAGCAAAGGTGGAGAGAAGGAGAAGCACAGAGTTTGTTATCAGAGATGGCTCTTGTTGGAATCCAGGGCACAGAGAATGTTTCCATGCCAGTTTTAGAAAGCCCTGATGCTCAGCAGAACACTGCTTTTAACCTCTGTCCCAGGGAAAAAATTGCCAAGGCTTTGTGATGAGTTGGAACGTACAAGTGTGAAGTAGATGGCAGTAGCAGTAATAGTTTGTCACAGGGTGAAGAATCTAGGGTTTTAGGATTTTAATATGAGAGTAGGGGACAAGATGGAGGATTTTGGGTGTTGTCTAATCCCTTTCTTGTTCGTCTTCCACTCCATTTTCTGTAGCATTGGTGGGACAAAGTCATTGGTTAGAGAAACTAGTTGCATAGATGTTACGTGGATAGATTAATAGAAGTTATTGGTAGAAAAGTAAAAACAAGATACGTGTTAGAAAGTAATTGGACTGATTAGCTTTAAAAAGACCTTGGTTTTGGGTATTGAGGCCATTTTGCTCCATTTTGGTCCATTTTGTACCTTGTTTCTTGTACGCTAAGTCTGGTGTGCAGACGGCGTTCTGAACTTAAGAGAAAAATAAACAACAGCCTGAAGACCAAGAAACAGAGAGTCCTGCTCGTTTTTCACTCTGTGACAAAGAACTCATGAGAAGGAACCTCCTCCAAGGGCCCAGGGGGTAGGTTCCCAGCCGTGTGGGGACCACCAAAAAACCCCACAGCTCTCACTCCTCCACGTTCTGCTGGACTGTGGTGTCTGGCCTGACTGTGCGGCACAGACGGAGCAGAACAGAGCTGTCCTTTGCTTTTTAGTTAGTTTAGCTAGCTGAGGCAGAGAAGTTTTCCCTGGACTGTTTTTCTTTCCCTTTTTTTGGAACTGTTAGAACCTGCTCAGCACTGGGGACCCGGGGAAGCACCGAGAGCCTGCACTTTGTGGCCCACCGGGGCCCGCTCTGGGCAGCGGCCTTTCCCAGAGCCAGAGGGACTGATAACAGAGCGACCACCCACAGGAGAGACTTTCTGAATTGGTCAGCTCTTCAGAGAGGAGTTTTGTCATCTGGAATTGTTCACTTTTTGTGCTGGGTAGTGCCTGGCCTGTTAAATAAGCAGGTTTTTTCCACTTATCTCTGAGGAAATTTTTCCCGATCCGGTTGGGGCCATGTGGGTTTGCTTTCTGGGGGGGGGGCCCTTTTGGAGGTTTTCTATCAAATTTGGCATAAACCAGGAGAACTGTTTATCAAACCCTTCTGCTTGGAGATGGCCATGAAGGAGGGGATTAGAGCCCAGCTGATATTTGACTGTGCTGGAAAACGTTGGTAGCTTTTCCCTTCCTCTTCCCTCTTTCTAATTTGGTGACCCTCCAATGTTTTTCCCTGCAATATTTCATCCAGACAGGTTTGGCTTTATTACAGCCTCAGGCATCCATGCATGCAGGTGTTCCTAAGTAATCCTTGGAAGTGCCAAGCATGAGCATTAAGGTGTTGCCTCAGGGTAATGTGAGGAATATTTGAATTGGGCAAGAAACAGGTATTTTTGTGAACACAGTAATGTAAAATATCCATAAACTATAAAAATGTGCTGGAGCATTCAGGGTGCAAGTTTTTCCAACCCAAGCCTACAAATGATGTACCTACAATTTTTCTAGGGAAAAAAAAAAAAA
>VXAX01005976.1:584130-599305 GCA_013399835.1 Leptocoma aspasia
CACATCTTGAAAAAGTTTTTAAAAGAAATTGTAAAAAAAAAAAAAAAAAAAAAAAGAAAAGGAAAGAAACCAAAAAGGAACAAAAAATGGTAATTGCAGGAAAAATACCAAAATCCAGCTATCTATGAAAAGTAGCCCTGCAGGTTAGCACAGGAATCAATTGTTAGCACCTCCTGCCCAGGCACATATTGATAAATTGGAGATAAAGACAAAGAGAAAAATGATTAGTAGGAAGAAGGGACTGACTGCTGAGAGAAGAGCAGAACTAATGAGGTAGAGCTTGGCTAAAGGAGAGCTCAGGAAAGGGGCATAAATCTACCTGTCTGTAAGCTGAATACCAAACCAATACCAAAGGCAGGGTTTTTTGAGTCGGATCATAGCAAAATTGGGTGATCTGTGAAGGAAAATGGGGAAAAGAGTTCACTAGAAAATGCATGTGGAGAGTGGAAATGAAGATTCTCATCAATTTGCATTGGCTCTGATCTGTATCAGACCCCTTGCTCCAAACTGCTGCATTTGAAACCTCTCAGTTCACTGTTTGTAAATGCCATGTTTTATCACATTTCAAATGATGCTTTAAGATTTCATGTAGTTACACTTTACTGTTTACAAAACACTTTTGTGTTTTTGAACTGCTTTGTCTGACCTGAAAAATGTCAGGGAGAAGGGCTTTTTATATGGTGAGAAAAAACAAATGTGTTTCCTTTCCAATCAACCTTGAGTAATTCTCCGCCCCTCAGTTTGGCAATGAAACAAAAAAAAAAAATCAATTATTCACAGAACTCTACTCCTTAGGGCACAATTAAGAACAATTGGAAGAAATTAAGCAAGAGAGAATGCAGGCTTCAATAGTAGGGCCAGCTTTTCTTCTGGTGAGAAACACAGGCTTGATCCTGAAAGTCACCGAGTGTTGCTTGTGAGATGTTCGGTCTCGTTACAGCACCCCACAGGAGATGCCAGCAGTGTTGGGGCACTATTAAATATCTCAGAGCACAATTTAAAATCACACTGGTCATAAGTGTTTGGAAACTCTCTTCAGGCCATCAGGCACCCAGGTTGTGTTGTCCAAAAAGGGAGGTGACAACCCAAAATCATCTCACTTTCTGTCTCTTATCTTGTGCCACTGCTTTGGGCTGCAGCTTGTTTGACACTACCTATGCAGGGCTCTGAATTTTTTCTTTTTTTTTTTTCAGTATCATTGCTGTAACAAGTCAGGCAGAATTTTTGGACTTCCTGGATAGGTGTAAAAGAATATTTGTATTTGAGGAGCTTCAGGCTCCTCAGGCTTCAGGCTGGGAGGGGTGCAGGGGGCCTGGGGGTCAAACTGCAATTAAAGCATACAACTGTGGTATAGCCATATATATGTCTAACAGTAGCAGTATATATAGTATTTAATTGTAATTAATCCATCCAATTCCAGCCACTGGAGATTGGAACTATTCCAGCTATTGGAACCCTCCTTTGGGGTGGAACTAGGTGAACTTTGAGGAGTTTTCCAACCCAAAGCATTCCATGATGCCATGACACACTCTGACCTCCACACGTCATGGTTACCTGATTACTTCTGTAATCCTTTCCTTTCCTTTCCTTTCCTTTCCTTTCCTTTCCTTTCCTTTCCTTTCCTTTCCTTTCCTTTCCTTTCCTTTCCTTTCCTTTCCTTTCCTTTCCTTTCCTTTCCTTTCCTTTCCTTTCCTTTCCTTTCCTTTCCTTTCCTTTCCTTTCCTTTCCTTTCCTTTCCTTTCCTTTCCTTTCCTTTCCTTTCCTTTCCTTTCCTTTCCTTTCCTTTCCTTTCCTTTCCTTTCCTTTCCTTTCCTTTCCTTTCCTTTCCTTTCCTTTCCTTTCCTTTCCTTTCCTTTCCTTTCCTTTCCTTTCCTTTCCTTTCCTTTCCTTTCCTTTCCTTTCCTTTCCTTTCCTTTCCTTTCCTTTCCTTTCCTTTCCTTTCCTTTCCTTTCCTTTCCTTTCCTTTCCTTTCCTTTCCTTTCCTTTCCTTTCCTTTCCTTTCCTTTCCTTTCCTTTCCTTTCCTTTCCTTTCCTTTCCTTTCCTTTCCTTTCCTTTCCTTTCCTTTCCTTTCCTTTCCTTTCCTTTCCTTTCCTTTCCTTTCCTTTCCTTTCCTTTCCTTTCCTTTCCTTTCCTTTCCTTTCCTTTCCTTTCCTTTCCTTTCCTTTCCTTTCCTTTCCTTTCCTTTCCTTTCCTTTCCTTTCCTTTCCTTTCCTTTCCTTTCCTTTCCTTTCCTTTCCTTTCCTTTCCTTTCNCTTTCCTTTCATCTCCCCTCTCTCACTTCCCCTTATCCAAAATCCACCCCTGTGTGTTTATACTGAAAGATAAGGGACTACCTTATAAAAATTTCCATGCCAAGTGTGTGATTTACTGATAAAACTTTTAATTTTTTGCAGCCCCTCTGACTATCGTTCCTCCTTTTCACCCTGGGCATGTGCAAATCTCGGCTGCTCCCTTCCCCTTAGGCGTGGGATGCCACAGGAGGGTATATTGATATTTTGTAGTGTTTTTTTTTTAGCTGGGAAGCTGTGCAATATAAAGGCAAGCATTTCAGGAAAGGCTGCTACATTTAGCACCAGGTTTTCCAGGTGAAACAGTAATATAAAGAACAAAATTGAGGTTCTGTGACAAGGCGCATTTTTCCAGACACAGTTTTGACTGGCATTAATTCTATTTACAGCCTTTACCAAGGGAATCTCATACAAGGTTTTCCATTATTTTGTGTGGGAGTGACAGATGCACGGTGTCCAGCCTTACCCAATATTATCTCCCATACTGTCCCTCCATCTCCTGGAATTTCAGTGCAGTGAAATGATTTATTAGCATTCACAGCAACTTATCAGCTGCTCCTCTGCCAGATCCATCAGAGTCGCCTGAAAGTTGTCTGAACTGATCATGAAAAGAGAGGACTTTGGTAGGTTTGGTTCTTTATTCCTTGATTTATTAAACCACTTCTAAACAGTGCTGTCATCACTAAAAATACGGAATAGCCTCTTGGAATTTTCCAGGATGGAAGTGTTTGGGGAGCACTCTTGATATTCTGTGATATTGTTCATAATGGCTATCCCTGTCTCCTGAAAGATTTCTACTACTAATAAGAATTCTTTTGCTCTAAATATACTTTAAATTTTCTGTGACACTGCATACAATGGCTTTTACCCTCATGTCATCAGCTTCTCTTGTCAGTTAATCTCAAAATTGCTTTGTCATAGAAGTTGCCCTTTGTTTTCATTTCTTAAAGTTTTAAGTTTTCCTCATTTTTATTTTGGCTGGATTTTTTTCAATTTCTTCTTTTATTCCTCTCACTGAGATGAGTGTTCAGTTTATCCTTATTTGATCTTGACTTGGTGGGTTTTTTGACTTTGAATCTATATGCTAAAAGAAAATCTGATTTTTCCATCTCAATTTTTTATTCCTCCTCCTGTTGGCTCATCATTTTCTTCAGCATTGGGAAATCACCCTGTTGAATGACTAAGTGAAAATATTGCTGCTTAGGCCTGTCCTCTATTTATCCTGCATATAAGGTTGTGACCACTGGTGCCTTAGTAACCATCATTTTCTAGTCCAGTGATTAATTCAGTTTATTCATCATACCCAGATCCCCCAAAGAGTTATCTTGCATTCTGTGTGGCACATTTTCTTTGAAAATTCAGGGTATTCTGGTGGAAGCAGAATATTAAATTAACAGCAGAGGAGCAGACACCAAGAAAGAAACTCACTATGTTTAAATCAGCAACTCACTGAGAAAAATAAAAATGGGGAGAAATGGGGAGGTTTGAAGCTCTCACAAAGGGTGCTTAGAATGGAGGCCAAGCAACCCAGCAGAAATACAGCAAAAATAAATCAAATCTTCTTCTCAACTGGCACACACATCAGTTCAGAGAGGTGCATGAAAATAGTTTAGCAAGTGAGATGTATTTAGTAAAGATGGTCCCAAAACATCTGGAAAGCCTTTTCAGTTCAGCAAGCTATCGGGACATGGATGTGTATTTATTTGGTCTGCCTCTAAGTATTTCCAAAGAGCAAACATTTAAGAGTCCATTCTAAGACAAAATCCATCTGTTTCTCCAACAGTTTTAAAAAACAGTTTACTTTCTCTAAAATTAACTTGTCTGACACATTGTCATGCTTGGTTACCACGGCAACAGCAGCAACAGCCATGCCACAGGATATTAATTTAATCTGAATTTTTACCACCTAACTTTTTACTTGTATGTGTGTAGATGTGCATGTATGCAACTCAGAGTTCTGCACCAAGCTCCCAGCCAGCTGAAAATACCCTTTTTTTGCTGACAGGCCTCAATAAAAACACCCTTACCAATATTTCAGTCCTGAGATTTACTTCTTTATCTAGATGCAACCAGCAGTGTTCTTAGTTCTCTAAAAACAGAAAGTGAAGAAATTTTCCTGCTGAACCCCCAGATTCCCTGGGCTTCACACCCCAGTCCTGACACCCCCACAGCACTCTGAGCAAGAGCGTGGGGCTGAGGAGGTGGGAAAACATTTTTGTGACACCACAGCAGCACAGATTGGAGCTAAGTGCATTTTTAGCAGTGTTTTCCCATTTCCTGCTTTCCCCATTGGAAAATTTCAACCTGGAATTAGTTCTAATGGGGTCTGATCTATAACAGGAGCTTTATCATTGTAACATCACCCTTGTAACAGTGCAGGGAAACTGTGGGTTTCAACAATCTGCTTAAAAATGTGTGTGAGATCCTTCCTTGTCCTCCCTTCCCCCTGTAATTTCACCATCTGCCATCCACAGAAAAGCAAACCCAGACTGATCTTCTCCCGGTCATTTTATAGAGCTGGGGATTGCAATGCAGGCAAAGCGGGAAAAAAAAAATTGCCATCATTTGTAATGCCTTGTAAAGGTGAGCTTAAAATTTCATTTAAGATGACAGAGAAGTAAAAGGTGCCTTCAGATTTGGTCTTTCAAAGCTGTCAGTCTGTTGGGTGGCCCTAGAAAGCCTTAACCTGCGAGAACAGGAGTTAAAAAGAAAAAATCAATAAGAAGAAATTATGCTGGCAGTATCAGAATAGATAATTGTTCGAAAGATTGCTTCCTTGCCCAGGAAAAGTGCAAACCAAAGGAAGAGAATGACCTGGGCAACCTGCCCACCACAGAAGAAGCGAGGAGAACTGGAAAAGCTCCTCTGATGCCATGAAACACTATCCATCAAAACTTGGAGGGCCTGTCAGGGAAGTGCCAGGAAAAGGGGCTGTGAATTAATACCTTGTGCATAATTTACAGAGTGATGTTAAATAAATGCTTTTATAGTTTGCATATTCTACTGGATGCTTCTTCCTAGGTCATGTGTATTTTTTGTGAGTTTAATCAATTTTATCATAGTGTTAGCGCAGGCTACCGAAATGAAAAAGTAAAACCGAAAAAGGGTTATTTTGCTCCACTTACTGATCAAACCTCTGCCTGCAACAAAATTACCGAGAGCCCCCACCCTCACGGAGGGTTTGTCCTCTTTCCCAGTCCTTTGTGCTCTGTGAATGATGTCCAGGAGGAAGATTGGCATTGGATATCAACTGGGACACCACCAAAATGCGGAACAAGTGTAAAACTGAATAAATCCTGTCCTTATAGCGAGCCGACACAAGAGGGTGGTAGAAGCATGTCCGGAAACCTTTTGGCTGTCATGGAAACATCTGAGGCTGGGGAGCTGCCGCTCCGACGGGCATCCATTGATTTGTACCTCTTTTTAGGAGGGCACCCGCGTCAGAGGCACCGCTGAGCTCTGCATCAGCATTCCAGGTGGGAGACGAGACGCCGTGGGTCGGGATCCACATGCCGAGCAGTCTCCTTCAGGAAGGAAAGGATGATGCTCTGTCTGAGTGGGGACCAGGCAGAGCAGACCAAACCACCAGGCAGTGAATGAAAAGGAAAATAAGCACAGGCGAGGTGTTACAGACGGCATGCATCGCTTGTAGGAGATGGAGACTTCCTTAAAACGAGGGCTGCCCACTGCAGGCGGGCTAGGAAGGAGCTCCCTGGGGTGCTCAGCCAGCACTAAAGGACAGCTTGGGTGCTCTCTGCCCCTGGGGCTGGCAACACCCACGGTTCTTGCTCCAATTGGTCCCTTCTGAAACCAGACTGGAGCCAGACCAGGAGTTCAAACATCGCAGGTCACCCAGCCAGCTGCTGTTGCATCTGGATCCCCTGACTGCCTGTTCCCTGCTCCAGAGACCAGGGAGAGCTTGTTTTTTAACATCTTCTACATCCCAGCTGTGCTGAGAGCCTTGTTTTGAAACGTTGTCCAGCTCCCCTTGAAATTAAATATTGTCCTTTCAAATCCCTTTCAAAGTTGTGGGCACAAGACTTTTGCTGTAATGCAAATGGTGGGTGCTTTATGCCAGTGAGATAATTCTTGGATGTCCCAAAGGATGTCACATTGCCACTGGAGACAGAAACATTGAGTCACCACAAATTGTGTTGAATTTTAATATAGCAGACAAGGGGGAGGTTGGGTGCTGAGTATTAAAATCTGTAGCCAGTGCTGTTTTCCTAAAAAAACAAATTCTGCTTGATCTGTGTGAGGAAAGGGTGGAAGAAGGGAACTCAGCTGGCAGAAGGGAGCACAATTCCACTGCTGACAGCAGAACTCCCCTGTCCTGCATAGCCTGGGATCAGCCCATCAACATTTCCTGCATCCCAAATCAGAAGAACATTTAAAAATGCAATTGTAATTTTATACTTGAGAACTTTTTCCAGCTGGGCGCCTGTCTCCGCAGTTTTCTCAACTTAAGGAGTAGAAGAACTGCAAATCGATTTTATCAGGATTTAATTAAATTTGTGCTGTGACCTGCAATGCAGTGTAATCCACACAAGTGAAATCTCTGATTGCAGCGGGGTTGAGCATGGACATGAGGGTTTGTTATTGGGACCTTCTCGCAATCAACAGGGCCCAGCCTGTATTTCTAATTTATTCAGGATACTCCTGGGCTAATGCAATTACTTCTCTGCCTGCAGCCTGTCCACTTCAACCTGAGCACATGAGGCAGACTGAGTAATGTATTCAGAACCTCAAATAATCTGCACCGACCTTAGAGTTCAGACTGGGATTCCCAAGGGAAGTTCTTCAGTGTCAGGACAAACACCAACACTTCTCTCCATGGCAGCACCTCCTTCCCCCATGAAAACTCAATGACAAATCCAGGGACATTGTGAATTCTCTGGAATGGAGATTTTGATTTTGCAGTGCAAGCCATTGACTCCTGACTGTTTGCAACAGTAATTAGCTTAATTATCATCACTGTAGCATTAAGCAAACACTTTAAATGTCAAAATAGGGAATTTTTTTAAAATTTTGTATTATAAGTGTATTCAAACATGACAAGGCAATTCACCTTGATGTGAAAGCAGCAGTCAGTCTGATTTCAATACCAAACTCACTGAATTCATGTCTTTATGCTTTTTTTTTTTTTACTTATTTTTCAGAACTCAGTCCTCTGCACAATTGTCTGCACTTCCTTTGGGAGGAAGCTTCATTTCCAGAGGGAGAAAAGAAGATTCTAATCACTGTGCTCACCCTGGAGTGCTGAGGATATTTCCAATCACCTGAGCCACTGGAGACATTTGGCAACTTGAAAAGCAAGGCTGGTGCCCTGGGGTGGATTTCATAGCCTGTGGAAAGATTGGTAGGGTCCAGGAAAAGGCTTTTCCAGCCTGAACAGTTCTGGGATTCCATAAATCCATGTGGGACTCGACTGCCCCTGGCTAACCACAGCTCACTGAAACATTCATCAGGGGGTGGTGTTACTGCAAAATGTAGTGCCAAAGCCAAGAGCAGGATTCGTGGGGTCACTGGAGATGGATGGGCTCCTACTGACAGGGAAGGGTTGTTTAATCCTAAAGCTTTTTCCATGGAGCACTGTCACCCTCATTTTTCAGCCTTCTGATGTTTTCATTCTTGTGACAGAGTTTCTCACACTGCTTTTTGTAAACATGCACATGTTTTTCTAACTGTCTTTTTGTTTTTCATTCTTTCTCCTGGGAGGAGAAAGGTTTGATGGACTT
This sequence comes from Leptocoma aspasia, assembly GCA_013399835.1. Taxonomy (NCBI): domain Eukaryota; kingdom Metazoa; phylum Chordata; class Aves; order Passeriformes; family Nectariniidae; genus Leptocoma; species Leptocoma aspasia. The sequence continues at coordinate 592,158 of VXAX01005976.1, forward strand.
TGTCATTGACCAGTGTGGTTGGAGAGGATGTAACTTCACCTTCCAGTCGATGGTTGTTCCCTAAACTCTATATAATGTGAAAACCAAAATAAAGTTTCTTCTTCTTTGCCTTCACTCAGCTGTGTCTCTGCGTTTCGTGTTGCGTGCTACAGTGACAGAGCACCTTCAGATATGTGACAGCTACAGAGGGAACCTATGTTACATTACAGTAATGTAATTTATGTTGCTGGTATTCAACCAAAAAGAGAGATGTAAGAATAAGAAACTCTATGAATGAACATTAATCCATTGCATGATTCAGTTCAATGATTTATTAATATTCATAAATACTTTTAAAAATTAGTCATGTCTCATGTAGATCATTGATTTCACCCTAATCCCTACAAAGCATTTAGAATTTCCACAGCATTCCAAGGGGAAAATATGATATTGGGAAGCTGAGAGATGCTTTCCAGCAGAGCTTCTACTCTTAGTCCCTGCTAACCAAAGAGAATCTGATTTGGAAAGGTGTCTATAAATCGGAAACTGGCAAGGAGGATTATATGGTACCTGAAGCAAACATTTTCAAATTGTAATGCTGTATTATCTGCTTCAATATGGATATCACTGCCCAGTTTCAGGCATTTCACTTTGAAAGCATCAGCTGAAATGCAGAAAGCCCAGTCCCAAGCACAGTTAAGAATAAAAAAATTCCACTGAATAATTCACAAACATTTTATGTACTGAATAAGGAAAAACAATTTGAGCAGTGCAAAGTGAAACAAAAATGTTTAAAAAATGTTACTTGAGAAGTCAACAAAAACACCCAGTGTTTATCCACAATAATTTAATTTGATAGAATTTTTAATCAAAATAAGCCCTTATATCATTCTGTACATAAAGGCATTGAAAATTAAAATTATGCTGGGACATAAAATCTTATCTTGATGTTGGGACATTTTTAATCTATTTCCAGCTTGTCCCTGGAAATAGACATTGGCTAATATTTAACATCTTTGTGCTTTAGCATCTCTAGGTCTGAAATCAAAATAATGTTGTTTCTGACTTACCCATTTGAAATTTTTTTTATCATTATGTTTAAAGGATTTCAGGATCTCCATACAGAAAAGCAAAATATTTTCACTGTCACTGTGAAAACCCCATCCTGCATATCCCTACCTGCTTATATGAAGTACAACTGTAGATTTCTTGTGAAAAAAAAAAAAATTAATATGTTGTCATGGTGTAAATGGCTTTGCATGAGCAGCTGAGCACAAGTTCCTGACATTGCTTGGTTTGGCTCAGTTGTGAATACTTAAAGAGTCATCCAGGGTTTATGGTCATGGAATCATGGAATGGTTTGGGTTGGAAGGAACATCAAAAATCACCCAGCCCCACCCCCTGCCATGGGCAGGGACACCTTCCACTGTCCCAGGCTGCTCCAAACCCTGTCCAGCCTGGCCTGGGACACTTCCAGGGATCCAGGGGCAGCCACAACTTCCCTGGGCACCCTGTGCCAGGGCCTCCCCACCCTCACAGCCAGGAATTTGTTCCAATATCCCACCTAACCATGACCTCTTCCCAAAGCAGAAGAAAAACCATGGGGGTAATGCCTTAAAGACAGCTCCATATAAATCTGTACCCCACGGGTTTCCACTTGTGCTGTGCAGAAATGACTGCTGCATTCCATACATGTCCTGACAGTGGACATTTCCCACTTGGTGAGAATTACTGGTGTCACTGGTGTAGGCTTGAGAAAGGCTGTCAAGCCTTTTGTCAACTTTTTGTGATGAGTTTGGACCCAAAATCTGATGAGACTCTGCATCTGTTACCTGTGAGTGATTTAATATCATTCAATCCCTTGTTTATCTGAGTGATTTAATATCATTCAATCCCTTGTTTATCAAGATCGTTTGGCTTCCAGGGAGTTTCTGCTTTCCACACTGTCCACACTTAGGCCTGGAGCATTTTTTTACTTCAGAGATGAGCTTGGGTTAATTCTGCTCTCCATTTCCCTGCCAACTTTGAGTGTTGGAGCTGCTGCTTCTCATTTTTTTGTTAAAACAAGATCTAAGCAGGGCCATACAAGTTTTAAATGTATTAATACAGTTGATGTATTAATACTCTTGATGTATTAGTGCTCTTGATGTATTAATCTGCTGGGCAAGTGGTTTAGACAGAGGACAGAATGAATTCTTGTCTTGCTCCCATGTAATTCAAGAAGTGATGATGATGCCTTGTATTTGGCATTTATGAAGGCTGTGCCCAGTTTGGGGCTCTCCAGTGCAAGGAAGGGCGGTGAACATGGTGGAGAATAGAAAAATACAAGGAAAGGTACAAGGAATATGGTGTGCTTAGACTTGAAAGCAAGAGCAGAGGGTGGATCACTCAACACACAGAGGTCTTGCCCAATCCAGCCTGTTCTGTGATGCTGTGATTTTATACAACATGAAAAAAAAAAGGGCAAAGGTCTAATGTCATCAAATAAAATCACAACATCATAGAATTGTTCAGGTGGAAAAAGATCTGCAAGATCAAATCTGAGTGTTAAATCAGCAGTGCCAAGGCCACCACTAAACTGTGTCCTCAAGTGACACATTCACATGGTTTTAAATCCCTCCAGGGATGGGGACTCCACCACTGCCTTGGGCACCCTGTTTCGGTGCTTGACAACCCTTCCCAGGGAGAAATTTTCCTTAATACTCAACCTAACCCGCACTCAGTACAACCTGAGGCCGTTCCCTCTCCTCCTGTCCCTGTTCCCTGGGAGCACAGCCCGACCCCCCTGGCTGTCCCCTCCTGGCAGGGAGTTGTGCAGAGCCACAAGGTCCCCCCTGAGCCTCCTTTTCTCCAGGCTGAGCCCCTTCCCAGCTCCCTCAGCTGCTCCTGGGGCTCCAGACCCCTCCCCAATGCCATTCCCTTCTCTGGCCATGCTCCAGCCCCTCAGGGTCTTTTTTGTCATGAGGGCCCCAAAGCTGACCCCAGGATTTGAGGTGAGGCCTCACCAGTGCCCACACAGGGATGGACACTGCTCTGGTCTGCAGGTGAGAACAGCTGGAGGTTTTTGTGCTTCACCTGTGACAACAAAACCACCAATTGTGTGTCCCAGTTTCAGTAACTGCAGTTTTCAAGCCAACCAACCTCTGTTTGTATTGACATTCCTCCACCTTTTGCTGACTGACCACCACTTGAATTTGAGGCAGTAATCAAAGCAGAATGAAACAGAAGTTATGTACATTTAGCATTATTGTGACTATGATATTCCTATAAGATTCCAGCTGGCTCTGCCTGATGGAACAGTCCAATCTCAGGTTTCCAGAGCAGATCCAAGCACTGCCACACTTTCTGCGTGCCTGGAAATTTATATCCCAGACAGCCTCATCTCCAGGTTCAGAAATCATCTGTTCCTGACCTCCAGCCCCTGCACACCTCCACCAACATCCCCTGGGAACTGCTTTCCTGTCCTGCCCTTCAAAAGCTGCCTGAGACCTCTTTTCTGCTGGAAGTGGGAAGGAAACCCCTGCAGACACCACAGCTCATCAACTCCTCCCCAGTCTCCACTCACCAAAGCATTGCACCGATTAGGGAGAGGGGGATCAGGAAATAAAAGCAAAACCTGCCCCATCAAACCACTTCACATCCCTCTTTGGAAGGGCTGTGGCAGCATCAACCTCCCTGGCTGCAGGATGGTTGGTGGAAGAATGAGAACTGGAAAGGTGAGAATGGGGAATTCCTCTGCCAGGATAAAACATGTTCCTACTTCTTACCCTGAGAACAGAGGCTACAGAAATACCTAAGGTCACTTCCTATAAACAACATAAGTTCATCACAGTGCAGTCAGTGTGAAAATCTCTCCAAGAGTCACCAGGTGAATGAGCTGAGGCAGACTGGCTCACCAGCAAGGCTGTGCTCTCACCATCCTCATATTTCCATCCTGGATATCGCACAGCAGGGATACACCCAGCTGCTCTCCATGATAATGGCTTCAATTCAATCCAAAGATCCCAAACCCAGCACTGCCCCCCAGTTTCAAGGCAATTCTTTCCCTCCACATATGTTGGTTTTATCCTATGTTGTTTTTTCTAGCACAAGAAAGGACTTTTCTTGAAAACAGCTTCTGGACAAGGCATGTGAAATAAGTGGACTGGCACTGAGAATTCGGATCAATAAGGAGCTCTGTAGAGTACAATGGATAGGAAAAAGAAATTTGTCTCTGTTCTGCTGTAGATTAAGAGAGTAAGATATTGATTTTTGCTCTCAGCACAGTATTGACCAAAGAGGGAATTGCACTTGGTGACAGAGTGCAGTGGGGCTCGGGCCTCTCTTTGTATGACATGCAATCTCCAGTGGGTTATGGAATATGAATGGGAAAGTGATTACAAAAAAAAAAAAAAAGTCATCAATAGAAACATGTCTGGTAACAAATGCCACTTCTCCAGAGCATCATTCACCCTCATCCATCTGAGCAACATCCCCCTCCAGAACTAATCCTGCAATTACAGGAATGTTTGCTTAACTAAACACAAAATGCCTCTCGAGTGGAGCAGAGGATTCCTGGGCTTATACTTTGAGCAAAGAGAAAGTGAAGCAACCTGGCCAAGCACAATAATCTTCTGATGGATACATTCAGCAAACAATAGGCTTCTGCTTGGTTTTTGCTGTCAGCCTCAGACAGCATCATTAAAATGAAATAAACTCAGCTGTGGCTTCTTACATCCCTCGTTTTCCTTAATGTTGGAATACTGAGAGGAGCAGATAAACTGCTAAGGAGCTGCCTCTTTGAAGACTTTCTACTGCCAGGAGTCCCCAAAAGACTGTGGGAGAAAAGAGTTGTAGGTGGGAGACAAGAAATGGGTGATTCAACCCATGAGGAGACAGATCACAGGGAAGGAGCTCATATGGGATGGCAGAAATAAGCCACTCATGTTTTTCATGGAAATAGCTACTGTATTTTTAACACTTTCTATATAGACAGACTTTAATTTGTCATAAAGAAATAATCCTTCTGATTTTTTTACCTCTTTCCTGCAAAAGCAAGTTTTTGCACAATTCTGAAACGCTGCTCTCATCTCTCCCCAAGGTTTGTGGTGTGTTATGTTCTTATTCCATTGAAAAACATGGGGAAAATCTACCCAAACGTGGATAGATTTGCATTTCTAAAATGCCACCAATAAAACAGGGACAAATACCTGTTGTATGAAACAGGGGGGAAAAATTTAATAGGTCATCAGTTCCTTTTGTTTTGTGGAAGTCTTGTGGGAAGATGAAGCAGTTCAAGGATGAAATATATGCACAGCCATCCTCAAAAAGGAGACAAATCTCTTCTCTCTGGTAGGACTCCCTGGACAGAATTTTACCTCATGGACTCATGGAATCACTAAGTTTGGAAAAGACCCTTGGGATCAAGTCCAAATGTCAGTTTAGCACTACCACCAGATATCTCCTGGGTTTGTTTCTAGGTGTAAATGTTGTGTTCAGGCTCAGGCAGAAAGGTTTTCCTTTGTCCACCTTTTACTTCTCTTCAAGGCCTCTTCTGAGCACGTCAGATCTCAAGCTAAGGCAGAGATTATTTCTTGTGTCTGAGGAAATATCATTTAGGGTCTCTCCACCTTGAACGTGGTACATTTGCCCTCCATCAGAGACCGTGTCAGAGCTTGCTGAGAGAACTTTTCCTGGGCTTTTGTCTGTTTTTTTTAAGATTATACTGCCAATATCTCCTACCTTGGGCAGAGGAGCAAAGGCTGGTTTGAGAGGCCTCAACCATCTTGAATGTTTATAATCTGTCACTACTCTTCAGCAGAGTTGATTTTTAACCCCTGCTTCAAATAATTGTTAGAGCCAGACAGGGTTAATCATTACTAATCAAGCAAGATTAGCATATAAAATGGGATATTGAGATTTTATCAGACACTCACTGCGTATTAGCAGATGAGAAACACTCAAAATTGAATCCATGCAGAAACTAATTGTAGAATTTTTTTAGAGTTAGCTGAAAAGATCAGGAAGATCCATATGTGGCCTTTGCTCAAGGTCAGTGTCTATAAAATTCTGATTAACTGAAAATTGGGAACTTTTGGTTCTGGAGGTCCTAATTCCAACTACCTTTGGCTGGAACTACCAAGAAGGGAAGAAGAGATTCCTCTTTCCTCAACAGTTTCTGAAACAATAAATATAGTGAAAAAAGTGCATTACTTGACCTAAAGCAGGTTTAGAAAGTCAATTGTCCTACAGAGCACACCTCAGTCTAGTATACATTATAAATACCAGGGTTAAGTCCCATCCATCATGTAAAGTTCTGATATACGTATTATAACAGGACTCAACTTTTTTTGCCTCTCTAGTTGCAATCTATAATCAGTGTAAGGGTTTACAGACTTATTTCTTCCAGTATATGGAGGAGAGTTCACAAATTTGAGTCATGAACATGAAATTCCCTATCCACTAATAAGGAACACAGCCTGGTGGATTTTCTCATGAGAGACAGAGTAAAAATGCATCTTTCTTTGTGACCCTTATTTATTACTTTCTGAATATATTTCACTTATTGTATGAAATAATCATGCTTGGAGAGTCTAAAAGACTTTGAGAAAATGGGCAAAAATGGGGGTTTTTTTGGTTGTGCTCGTGAATGAGGGCCCAGCATTCATTCAGCACAGAGCTGAGATCACAGCACTTCAGTCCCTCCCTGAGCTTCCTGAGAGAACTAAACCCAGGAATCTCCAACACCTCGACTGCTGCTTTACTGAGCTCCACAAAACTTTTATTTTTTTAGACCAGAAACAGAAAACGCAACACGTCTGAAAACTCTGACACAGAGAGGCTGCTAGAAAAGACAGCTAAAATGTCACTTGTCTCTAAACAGGCCCGATGGGAAGGAAAAAGGAGTATTTTCAGATGGTGTGTACATGTGGAAGGCTCCCATTAGTGTGGATGTTTCCCAGAATTGCTCCTGCAGCAGTTAAAGACTTTGACGTAAGCTGAAGGAGCAATAAGTTGGGGTAAGAACATTGCTGATCCAAAAAATGACAACTTCTCATCATCTATGGCCTGAGCATAGAAACTTTAGTCTTTCCTTAGTCAAAATTCTGGAGTTTTAAACTCAGATTTTTTTATATAGATGCAGTCACAAGAGCCTTTTTTTTTTTTTTTTTTTTGCGGTTTAGGCTCTA
>VXAX01005976.1:606153-624739 GCA_013399835.1 Leptocoma aspasia
TCTATATATCTATATATCTATAGATCTATATAGATCTATATGGATATATATCTATATCTATATAGATCTATATAGACATGTATAAAATACATATTGTATACATATACATTTTATGTATAAAATTTATGTATGTATACATTTTATACATATACATTTTATGTATAAAATAAAAATGAACACTGCACCACTCTGCTGCTCTCGTATGAGCCCACATTGCTTCTTCCAATTATGAGGGAAATTATTGTTGTAACTCCTTTTGCACCTAATCATTAGCCCATTACTTTGGACATTCTTTCGCTTTCCTGCTTGTTAAGTTGTGGTGTATTTCCCCAGGGCTGGCAATAAATCCATAAATGCCAGCAATTTGACACGGGGATGCATTGTTAGAGCAGCAGGAGAGCCAGGGCAGTTACACAAGCAGCACATTTCATCCCACAGGCACCGTGGGCCACAAATAATGGCTATTTTATTCCTAGCCTTGTGGAAAGCAGATTGCAGATGCTTTACTTGCAGTTTTGAATGTTTGCTCCCATGGGCCAAGGCATTTAGAAATCTGGCGCTTTCATGTTGGTGTGATATTTCTCCCAGGCTCCTCAGGAAATCTGACATCATGTTCTGTGACATATCTTGCAGATAGCATTTTCTTTTCAATCGCTCACCCAAATGTTCCCTGCCTGTTGTACACAATACAAATTAATATCACAAGCTGCTGCTACACCCTGCTGCTAAAATGTAATTTGTTCCTTGTATTTCTCCTGTGAAAAGCTGCTGATGTTCATTTCTAATGCTGAAATCAGAGAAGAAACTCAGAAATGAGCTTTGCAATTAGCAAGGAATTCCATAAACATCAAAGAAATCGTGACTGCTGCTTTTTAAAACCAAAGATCAAAATAAATTCCAGAATGTATATGGGTTTGAACAGCCATTAATGCAGTGAATAAAGAACAAGAGAAATGTCTGACTTCAGAAGAGTTCCAATGAAAAAAAANTGTTTGAGTGGGGTTTTGAACATATATATTAACTTTTTTCCATGATCCTGGGGATCACTTTAGACAGAAAATTGTATTATATATAGATATAATATATATACTNAATCATTAGCCCATTACTTTGGACATTCTTTCGCTTTCCTGCTTGTTAAGTTGTGGTGTATTTCCCCAGGGCTGGCAATAAATCCATAAATGCCAGCAATTTGACACGGGGATGCATTGTTAGAGCAGCAGGAGAGCCAGGGCAGTTACACAAGCAGCACATTTCATCCCACAGGCACCGTGGGCCACAAATAATGGCTATTTTATTCCTAGCCTTGTGGAAAGCAGATTGCAGATGCTTTACTTGCAGTTTTGAATGTTTGCTCCCATGGGCCAAGGCATTTAGAAATCTGGCGCTTTCATGTTGGTGTGATATTTCTCCCAGGCTCCTCAGGAAATCTGACATCATGTTCTGTGACATATCTTGCAGATAGCATTTTCTTTTCAATCGCTCACCCAAATGTTCCCTGCCTGTTGTACACAATACAAATTAATATCACAAGCTGCTGCTACACCCTGCTGCTAAAATGTAATTTGTTCCTTGTATTTCTCCTGTGAAAAGCTGCTGATGTTCATTTCTAATGCTGAAATCAGAGAAGAAACTCAGAAATGAGCTTTGCAATTAGCAAGGAATTCCATAAACATCAAAGAAATCGTGACTGCTGCTTTTTAAAACCAAAGATCAAAATAAATTCCAGAATGTATATGGGTTTGAACAGCCATTAATGCAGTGAATAAAGAACAAGAGAAATGTCTGACTTCAGAAGAGTTCCAATGAAAAAAATTATGATAAATGTATAAAACTTTAATTATGTAGCAAATATTGCCTAATGTCATCACCACGAAAAGAATGGATAGAAGTGAAGATACACCCACTTCAACTAAAAAAAAAACAAACACACAAAACAGAATCAGTTTCATCATTTGAAGGCAAACAAGTGACTGAAATTTTGAGAGAAATGTAGATTTAAAAAAATTAATTCTATCTTACAAGGTTGCTGTGAGTCAAGAGGAACACTTTGTTTAACTGATACCAAAGCCTTTACCTGATTTGCATATTTGGAATTGTTCTGCTACTTTTTATTTTAGCCACAGCAAGGGGATCTTTTTGAGAATTCTCCACATTTTATCACTAGACACGAAACGAGAAAGCAAATGCAGGAAACAAATATTTGCCCACCAGGTGACAAAATTATGCCAGTTGACATAGTCACAAAATGATGTCTTATTGACATGTCAACAATAACCTGCGGCTTGCAAAGCACACTAAGAGAACTGAGCACAATCCATTATTACCTAATTTATTACTTGTCCTGACTTTTGCTGACGAAGGAGTTCTAGCAGGCCATTTGAAGCCTGTGAGGTTTTGAGAGGTAATTAAGGGAAGCTCTGCTTCCCTATTTTTTAGTTGTTGTAGTGGTTTTGGTTTGCTAATTTGAGAATTCTCTAATTTTTAATTTTTCTCGGCTTTTATACTAATGAGTGTGGTGGGTTCAGTGCTGGCCAATCACTAATGCACTCACTTTTTGCTGTGAGGTAGGATTAGGAGAAAGGAAAAGCAGGCTCAAACTTTTAAAAGGTATCAATAAAAATTTATTAACAGTAACTCAAAGAAAGAGTAGTAAGAATCAGAACAAAATCTTCAGAACACTCCTCTTCCACTCACAATGTTTTCTTTCTCACTGGCAATGTAAAGAAACAAAACTAAAAATTTTAGTCAGTTTACTACCTCTAGAATAGTCTTTATTTAGTTAGGGAGAGAAGTCCCTCTTCTTAATGTTATGGAGACTTTTCTACAAGAAAAACAGTTTTCTCGTGGCTTTCAATTTTTTACAGCTAGCAGCCGCCCAGGGAAATCTGCAATCATGAAGTCCCTCCTGTTTTCTACAAGCTTTTATTACAACTTGTAGAAGATAGAAGGGAAGGAAAAGAGGAAGTTCCCGGGTTTCTTTCATCTTTAACACGTGTGTTTCACAGAGGCGTGTACAACTTTCCAGTGGCTGGAAGTTTTACATCACTTCCTTAAATGCCTCCTGTGCAAAACCAAGAGAGTCCTCTTGGTTTTGAGTCCTCTTGAGTCCTGCATCTTCTCCATGGAGAAGCTTGCAGGGATATGAAGCTCCAGCTCCAAATCTACCAGGGGGAGATGTGAGCTGCGGTGTCATTGAACATTTTTTAGCTCAGATACTTGGAGGAGGGTGGGAGTGTCCTGTGTGTATTTTAAAATGAGAAAGGGCTGTGTCCCAGTGACATCCAGACTCTGCAGGCATTCCCAAGCAACTGGAGCTGTGATGGAGAGCTTCAGGCTCATGATTCCACGTAGGGATTTGCAAAGGAATATATTTTGCTCCCGGAGTGCCACATATCCCATCCAATTAACCTTGCATGGATCTGGGACTGCATCACTCTGTGCTGCCTCCAGCCTCCATCCCCTGCAGGGTCCTGTCCAGCCTCACAGCTCAGCAGTCAGAGGGAGCTGTGCATTTCCCCCTTCAACTGAATTAAGCAATAAATTTGTTATCTTCACCCCAGGGACCTCAGTTTGGCTTCAAGCAGGAACATACTCCCAGGTCTCCAATATATTCCTTATAACATTAAGTATTTACTAAGCTAAATCAAGGCCTAGATTTTCTCTGCAATTCAGCTTCAGATTTTTCTCCCAGGCAGCAGGAGACTCCGAAACAAGTCCCTTTGCCAACTAGTATTTAATTAGTTCTAGCTGGAAGAAGAAAGACCAAAAAAATCCCCATTTCACAGCAATGTGCATCTCATGGGCTAAGGTGCAGACCCAGCAGGTAGGAGGCATCAGCACAAGTTTTCACCCATTTTCTCAGCTACAGGAGGTAAAAACAAACCAGACTTTGCACCAGCTTCGGGATTTGAAGTGCTGCCTCTGCAACAAAATCTTTAAAGATGACAGTGCAGGAAATTTTGCAGACTTTTTAGTGCAAGCCCTTTGTAGCAGTTTGACACCTGCCACCTTCTCCCCCAGCAGCAGCTCAGGCACTTAACTCAGGTTTGTGGAATCTATCAGACAATTGGAAGCCTAATGGGCAGCGCTGAGCTTAACCCTGCTTTGTCAATCTCACAGAAAACACTTGTCCTCACACGCTTTTCCCTTGGGAGAGCTCAGCAATTCAGTTACCAGCACATGGCAGCAAAGAGAAGTCTCCAAGTTTCCTTAAACAAAGAAATAATGGCAAAAAGCTTCATTTCTCCCACTTGTTTCCTGAGACACACTAACCTGGGCATTGTGCTGAATACATCAGCCTTACAACCCTTCTTGGGCTCCCAGTCCCACTGCGCAGACACATGGAATAAGCACTCTGCTTCCAAGAATTTCTATTCCCAGTAGGAAAGAGACAAAGATGGTTTTGTTATGACGTATAACAGCGCCCACAGAAGCCATACACAGCACCACTAGACAAAGCAGGAGTGATACTCACTGGTATCTACAGATTTTTTTTTCCAGCAAAAATATGTGTGTGACCAGAATATTGATCTGAATATGGAGAACAGGGGATGGAAGTGCCAGAATAAGAAGAAATATGGAGAAAGATTATTTACAAAAGCACACAGTTACAGGACAAGGGGGAGGGCATTCACGCTGCCAGAGGGCAGGGTTAGATGGGATATTGGGAAGGAATTCTTTCCTGTGAGGGCAGTGAGGCCCTGGCACAGGGCCCAGAGCAGCTGTGGCCACCCCTGGATCCCTGGAAGTGCCCAAGGCCAGGTTGGACAGGGCTTGGAGCAGCCTGGGATAGTGGGAGGTGTCCCTGCCCATGGCAGGCATGTGGATTGGATGGGTTTTCTGTTCCCTTCCAACCCAGTCCATTCTGTGATTCTATGATTATGTAGTTTTTTTAAAACGTAATAGAGAACAGTCACTTTTCCAAGATCCTGGGTGTCCAGCAATCTGGATGAATCACTTCCTCCTTGCACTGCAGGGTAAGCTGTGACACAGGGAAGTGACAACCTGCGATTAGAAATGGGCAGAGTGGGAGACAAGAGGGGTGGAGGGTGGGAAGCACAAACTTGCTAAAAGAGGCAACGGCCAGAATCTGGTGAACGGTCCCAACTGCACAGACAATAAGGAAAATTAGTAAGATTGATGCTTAAGTTCTCTTCCTGCTCGAACACCATGGTAGAACTCAATATTCATAGAATCACAGAATCGTTAAAGTTGGAAAAACTTTCTAAGATCGTCCAGTCCAACCCTTAACCCAGCACTGCCAAGGCTATCACTTAATCCATGTCCCCAGGTGCCACATCCACACAGCTTTTCAATCCCTCCAGGGATGGGGACTCCACCACTGCCCTCAGCAGCTGTGCCAGGGCTGGACAACCTTTTCCAGAAACAAATTTTTCCTAACATCCAATCTAAGTATCCCCTGGTGCAACTTGGAAATATACATGTCCTTTGGAGTACACAGAGACTGAACTTCCCTTGATTTATTCAGTTTGGGAGGGTAAGGATACAAAGAAAATAAATTTACAAAGAAGCAGCTGGCTTTTTATAATTTTTTTTTAAGTTGTTCATAACAATTTCACAGCTGGTAGCTGCAAGTGGTGACTTTGTAACTATTAAAATTACTCACGAGCACAGGAAAAGCGCAGTTTTTAGAAGGGAGATTGCAACCTGGCCAGCAGTACTTGTGAAGAAACTCTATAATAAAAAACAGATTAGCTAGTCAATTTATCAGTAAATAAATTCTTTTTCCACAAAAGAGTCCTTGTCAAGCTGTATGACCAGCATATTCAATTACCTTCCAGAGTAAATATAAACCACTTTACAAGGCTCTTTCCTGGAAATAAAAGAAAGAGGAAGATAAAACCGAATAGAAAATGGTGCCCTAGCCATTTCAACCTGAGTCTCCCAGACCCATTTATAGTGATTTTCTGAGCTCATTTCACTGGAATTCTAATCTTCTATTTTGTTAAATATAAATGGGCATCTAATAATGAGAGCAACATGGGAATTGCAGATGCTCAGAACTTGTGTAGTATTCAGCCACTTGGGAGTATCAAGGCTGGTTTCACTCCCACTTGCAAATCAATTGTCTTTTCCAGAACCCAAATGAACCAAGGTGCCCCACAGTGGCCAAGGCCCCACACCCTTCCTAGCAGACATGACTTTGAGCCAGAAAATATCATCAGAGATGAAATATTGTTGATTTTTACAGTGTTTCACAGAATCACAGAATCTCAAGGTTGGAAGAGACCTTTAAGATCATCAAGTCCAACCCAGCCCTAACACTTCAACTAAACCCTGGCACCCAGTGCCACATCCAGTCTTTTTTTAAACACATCCAGGGATGGTGACTCCACCACCTCCCTGGGCAGGCTATTCCAGGCAGTTCTTGATCACTCTTTCTGTAAAAAACTTTTTTCTTATATCTAACCTAAATCTCCCTTTCCAGGAGAAGAAACACGGTGCAAACATGTTTTGTGAGCTGCAAAGTGCATTTTGGGGCAGAAGGTTCTGGGGATTTAGGAAGAGTTCTTTGGTTGGTTGGGAGTAAAATCTTGGGATAACATTGAGAAGTCAGCATTTCAAATAGCTCCCAAGACAAAATTAACCATAGAATCATGGAATGGTTTGGGTTAAAAGGGACATCAAAGCCCATCCAGTCCCACCCCTGCCATGGGCAGGGACACCTTCCACTATCTCAGGCTGCTCCAAGCCCCATCCAACCTGGCCTTGGACACTTCCAGGGATCCAGGGGCAGCCACAGCTGCTCTGGGCACCCTGTGCCAGGGCCTCACCACCCTCACAGCCAGGAATTTGTTCCAGTATCCCATCTAACCCTGCCCTCTGGCAGCTAAAGGATGATGAGTTGCTTTCCCTCACCACTCTTTGCTGAAGTTCATTTTCTGACCGTCCTTGCTTGACCACATCCACTTTAAAAATGACTGCTTGTCTCTTGGAAAGTTCTAGGATTTTTTTTTTTAGGATTTTTAGGATTTTGCAGTTTTAGGATTCTTTCCTGGTCCTGCTGTTTGGGTTTGTCGTTGAAACCATGTTCACACCATAGCAATGCCACTTGAAAGACTTTAATGGAACACTGATGGTAGCTTGAAGTGTGTAAATATATTAGTATCTTTCTGTAAACCTAAAAACCCCACACAGAGGCAGAATCACTTTTCAAAGCCACGTGTTTAGAAAAGAAACAGGAGTAGCGCTTGAAACTTAATACCTCAATAGAAGATTTTTGATATTTCTCACCTTTAAGTCATTTAGGTTAAGAAAAACAATCTTTATTATCTGGATCATATCTGAATCTTGGTCTCCCAAAAGCCACAACTGTGAGGTAAACCAATGAGAAAATATCTTCTGAGAGATTAATGTTTTTTAGAGATTTCCAGAAAGTTTGCAAAGACAGTGATTCACCCCTAATTTTGACTTTATGGGTTTATTCTCACTGGAGAGAGGGGGAAAAAAGAGATGGAAGGAAGGGAATTATTGAACTTACAAAATATAGATCTACATTTTGTCTACTCAAGCATTTGTCAGGGATCTGGTTTTGATTGGGTTCCTCAGAGATTCCCTGAGAGATATCCACATTTGGGCTTTTAAAAATAAACATACAAAACAGAAACTGATTGTTCTGGAATCTGGTTCTTGGCTGGCATTACCAAACAGCAATTTCTTCATGTAGACACATCAGAATTTCCCCAGAAATATTAAATGTTCAGTCATAGAAATGTACAAATATTCTGGAAACTGATTTGTTTTAATTGTTTGGCTCATCCCCAGCAGGAGCAATGCAATATTGACAGTGTGTCCTCCCCCTACCGTGGACACAACCGGTGCTATATTCGAGCCAAGAGGGGAAATATGAGCAGATTCTGTGCTATTTTGGCAAAATTAAAAGCCTTGAAATAACTGTGGGGGAGAGCCTTGTGGTTTTAGAGATATTAGAGTTTCACAAGTAGAACAGCCTGAGCCTGCATGAATTTGGGCTGGGTTGACTTTCTTCTGTGACCAAGCTACAAGAAGATATTTTAGGTTGGCAGCACTCTGAGCTGAAAGATTTGCCTCAGGCTAGAGGTTTCAATTTCCTTCCAAGGAATCTCAGTCTGGGAATGACAATGATGTATCAAAGGTGGGCAAGTAAATCTCCTTGGAGGGCTTTTCCCTCAGCTGATATCTAAGAAATCTCGTCCCGTTTAGACTGAACATAGAGGACAGTGCTTAACATGCTCCTTAAACAAAGAAATAATGGCAAAAAGCTTCATTTCTCCCACTTGTTTCCTGAGACACACTAACCTGGGCATTGTGCTGAATACATCAGCCTTACAACCCTTCTTGGGCTCCCAGTCCCACTGCGCAGACACATGGAATAAGCACTCTGCTTCCAAGAATTTCTATTCCCAGTAGGAAAGAGACAAAGATGGTTTTGTTATGACGTATAACAGCGCCCACAGAAGCCATACACAGCACCACTAGACAAAGTGGTGAGCACAGGGGACAGCTGCAGAATCCTTGACCCACGTTTAGTAGAAATCAATATGTTGGATGAAAATTTCTTTGTGAAAAGTAGCAGGATTGAGAATAAAAACAAGCCCAGTCTAGCACAACTTGGCAGATCCATGGACCCATGCAAGGCCCACTGCAGAGTCAGGACTTTCCTTTCTGTGAGCTGATGGCCTGGCTGTGGGGCAGTTTTAGGGATTAGTGAAGGTGTGGGGGCTTCAGTTCAGGGTACCACAGGGAGGTTCCTCACTACTCAGCACTGGTGAGACCTCCCTGCTTAGCCAGTTTGGGATCCCAAGGACAAGAGCAACAAGAACATACAAGAGAGGATCACCCCTGAAGGTGATTAAAGGCTTTGAGCATCTGCCACATGAAGGGATGCTGAGTCAGTTAGGGTTGTTTATCCTTCAGGAGAGAAGATCTTACCAACAGGAGTTGGTAGCTGATCAGTATCTGATATGGGAACCCAAAGTTTTCACAGTGGTGCCCACTGAATGGGCAAGAAGCCATGGGCAGAAATTGAAATACAATAAATTCCATATAAATACCAAAAAACACCTTTCCTGGTGTGGAGGTTGCACAGACACCTCATAGCAGCCTTTCAGTCTTTGGAGAAGGACAGTTCATCAGGAACTAAAGTGACAGGACAAGGAGAAGTGTCTTCAAACCGGAAGACAATAGATTTGGATTAGATATTAGAAAATATTCTTCCCTGTGAGGGTGGTGAGGCCCTGGCACAGGGTGCCCAGAGCAGCTGTGGCTGCCCCTGGATCCCTGGAAGTGTCCAAGGCCAGGCTGGATAAGGCTTGGAACAACCTGGGCTAGTGGAAGGTGTCCCTGCCCATGGAAGCGGGGGGTCAAAACTGGATGGTTTTCAAAATCCCTTCCAACCCAAACCATTCCATGATTCTGTGAATAATAACAGAAACCACACAGAAATATATTCCAACTTTTTGTACAACGGTCCAGCTCCACAGGAGTCCACAAGGATGTGGCCAAAGCGTTGTCACAGCTGTCCTTGCAGCAAGGAGGGAGCACACACCACAACACAGAGCAGCTGAGGATGGAGTAGAGTACCTTGGGAGCAGACTTTCACCAAGCAGACACTGACAACGAAGCTGCAAGGCTTTAATCACTGTTTTTACGTGTGCCACGCACGCCACTATCTTATTTTGGGAACAGCTTATTACTTAGTCTGGTCTGCTGCAAATGCTAATGGGTGTAGATGCTAATCAAGATTCCTGCTCTGCTTTCCCGCCTCACCTAATTGGATTGCATTAGAGCTCGTTTGGGAGTTTGCACTCAGAATCACAAATGGAATTGGATCACACCTCCCAGGATCACAAATGGAATTGGATCCCATCATTCAGGATCACAAATGGAATTGGATCCCATCACCCAGGATCACAAATGGAATTGGATCACACCTCCCAGGATCACAAATGGAATTGGATCACACCTCCCAGAATCACAAATGGAATTGGATCCCGTCTCCGCCGTCTCGGTGTGGTGGCAGCTGTGCTGCGGAGGAACAGGGGGAACACCCAGCAAGGCCAAAATCTCAGTGCAGCCAAATGAATCCCTTTGTCACACAAATAAATGTCCTGCAGTCACTTGGAAAGGGTTGCACACCTCACTCCAGAGGCTCTAGCAGAAGTACAGAACTCTTTTATTTTGCAATAAGCCGCAGAGGATTGGGAGTGGCAACAGGAATGAGGGGGATGTGGGACATGCAGCAGCCTGGTTATTGAAATGTGGCACATTAAAAACACTGTGACCTGACTTAGGGAGGGAGTAAGGAAGGGTTATGAGCCCTTCCTCCTGCTATGGGCTTGGCTTGGCTGGTTTTGAAGCCTGATGAGAAGCCAATGAGCAGCCCTTTGGTTCTCAGTGCAATATTTGGACTTAATGGACGTAATCACTCCTAAATCGCAAGAAAACAAAAATAAAATTAATCCCTTAAGTAAATTCACCCAGTTTTAGTGTGCACTCTCTTCTTCCAGTGGGCCAGTTCTGCAGTTATTCGTATTTTTATTCATAGTCTAAAGTCCATATTCTCAGAAGATTTACTTGGATGATGGAGTCAAAATTTTCTGAAAAGAAAAGCAAAGTGACAGCATCCATCCTAGAAGAAAAAGAAGTTTATTTCATCTTTTAGTTATTTTCAAGCTTTTCAACATGATGTGATTGGAAAGAAAAATCCATGAAAAGTACTGAGTTACTTGGCTGCTCCCTGGCAACTTTTACCTAACAATCACAACCTGATATATGATATATTATATATGTAATATTTATCTGATTAAAAAATGCTGCAAATATTTGTGGTCAGAAATTCTTCGAGACAAGAAATCTGAATGAAAATGATTTGGCAAGAACTGGAACCCTGTAAACGACACTGATTCCAAGCCCTCATTTATTTTTGTTAAACAACCTTGTCTGTTTTTTTCTTTCTCCCACAGAGAGTTTCAAAACATCAGTTTTTCCATCTCTAAACAGAATCTCTGAGTGGTAAGAACGGTTTGTTCTCTCATTTCTGAGAGAAATGGAAACAAGAGCTCAGATGTATTAAAAAGTAGGGCCTGGAAAACTCTGAAGCACAGCTAAAATTTATGGCACTGAGCCTAAATCACTTCAG
Organism: Leptocoma aspasia; assembly: GCA_013399835.1. Taxonomy (NCBI): domain Eukaryota; kingdom Metazoa; phylum Chordata; class Aves; order Passeriformes; family Nectariniidae; genus Leptocoma; species Leptocoma aspasia. Next base: position 617,297 of record VXAX01005976.1, read on the forward strand.
ATTTGGCCCTTGTAGAGGATAACGGCATTTTCACTGTTTTCCCCCAAACACTTCCTTAGCTACCAAGAGGCAAACCTGGCATTTTATGCATGTTGATGTTATTCACTGAGGTTCGTCATAAAACTGTCTAATCCAAAATATTTTTGATTATTTGTAATTTTGTTACTGATTTAGCCCAGGAATGAGGAAGGACCAGGAGTCCCAGGCACAAGGTTTACACATTTTTCCTTCTAACACTCCAACTCAAATCTTCTCTCTTGGTTCCTAACTCAGTGCTACAACAATTTTACAATTTTCTTTACATCCTGGCAGGAAAGAAGCTTTAAAAGGAAGGCAGCAGCCTCTACTCATTTTGGCTTTTCGTGGAGAGAAAGACTGGTTGGGTCCCTCTTAGTGGGAGCTCTTCAAAGAGCCAATTTGAACCCATCCATGGGGTGTGCAGAAGTTATCAGCACACCAAGATGATGAAGAAGCTTGAGAACAAATTAACTTTTAAGATGAAAAAACAATCTTTTCCTGGCATCTACTAGATTCAAAGAGAAGTGTTACTCTATCGAGCAACAGGAAACATAGAGACAAACGGAGCTACACTCGAGAGAAGGTAAAGAAGAGAGAGACTTTATTTTGGTTTTTACATTATATAGAGTTCTGGAAACGACCATCGATTGGAAGGTGAAGTTACTACTTCTCTAACTACACTGGTCAATGACAAAGTTTATCAAACCTTTCTCCTCCCAGGAGAAAGAATGAAAAACAAAAAGATAGTTAGAAAAACATGTGCATGTTTACAAAAAACAGCTTGAGAAACTCCATCACAAGAATGAAAACATCAGAAGGCTGAAAAATGAGAGTGACAGAGAAGGGTGAGCATTAAAGAGGGAAAAGAGGTACTGAAAGAAATGAAGGTGTAACAACCCCGATATGGTAATTGCCACTGTCCTGGTGGTTATAGTTCTATTTTACATGTTCAAACTCAGAGGCTGCACAGCAAAAACCCCTTTGGATTTCTTATAAATCAGCTCCCCTGTTTATTATGAACGCAGCCCAGACTGGGAATCAGCAAGAGCAGCGATGAAAGAATTACTTCTGCTCCTGTGAGAAGCCTGGCAGCTTTCCCTTTGCTAATGCTTCCTCTTTGTGTCTGCTGAGAGTTCAGCCCTATTTGCTGCAATCTTCATCGTTTATGCTCAGTGCCCGGTGTCTGTAATATCCCTGCCAGCCTGACATTGAGTAATAGCTTTCTAAAAATGCCTCCAAGGCCATTTTAAATGTGACAAAACGGTCTGGAACAAAATAGGTAAATGCAAAATCCTCATGGGATTTATATAAAAAGCCCCTGAAGAAGGGAAGGACACGAATTGCTGTCTGTGTTCAGCTGTTCTGTTAAAACATCTTTTGCCTCAACACTTTTCATGGGTACAATGTTAATACACTTTCTTCTGGGGAGATGTAGCTTTTCTCACATGAATGTCTATCACCTCAGGGATAAGACATTACTCAGGTCAAGAAACATACCAGGAAAAAAGAGTTACATATGGGAGCAGTTTCAGACACTTTCTTCTTTTCCAAGGCCTTGCAGAGCCTTGTGGAAGATCCTTCCATGTGTCAATCATCTCCACAGTCCCAGCTTCTGATTGAGAGGTGTAATAAAATCTCTGGTAATGGTGGGAAATGGTGAAACAGATCAAAGGAAAAGGCTTCCGTGGTTGAAAGTACTTCTGTCTACATAAACTTAACTATAATCTGTATGTGCTAACTTATATGTGAAATTTTATTCCATATTTATAAGTACTGAGGGTTGACAGTCATCACAAGATGACAGAACAGTCTCTTAAATCACTGCTTTCTCAGCAACCAGCTTCTTAGGACTGGAAAGAAACAGCGACAAAATAATGCTTTAAGATTGAAAAAACCCCTGTTGGATAGATGGTTGCCAAAGACCTTATCTCCTGATAACTATCTTTTTCTGTCTGTTGGAGTCCAGGGCACAGGGAATATTTCTCTGCCTGTTTTAGGAAGCCCTGGTCCCCTGCTGGACTCTGCTTTTAACCTCTGTCCCTGGAAAAAATTGCCAGGGCTCTGGGATGAGTTGGAGAATACAGGTGTGAACTAGGTAGTAGTAGTAGTAGTAGCAGCAGTAGTAGTAGTTTATCACAGGGTGAAGAATATATGGTTTTAGGATTTCAATATGAGAGTGAATAGGGGACAAGATGGAGGATTTTGGGTGTTGTCTCATCCCCTTCTTGTTCTTCTTCTGCTCCATTTTCTGTTGTGCTGGTGGCACAAGGTTATTGGTTAGAGAAAGCAGTGGCATGAGTGTTATGTGAGTAGATTAATAGAAGTTATTGGTAGAAAAGTAGAAACAAAGGGCGTGTTAGAAGGTAATTGGACTTAATAGCTTTAAAAACACCTTGGTTTTGGGTGTTTGGGGTCCATTTTGCACCTTGTTTCTCATACGCTCAGTCTGGTGTGCAGACGGCATACTGAACTTAAGATAAGAGAAAAATAAACAACAGCCTGAAGACCAAGAAACAGAGAGTCCTGCTCGTTTTTCACTCTGTGCCAAAGAACTCACAAGGGAACCTCCTCCAAGGGCCCAGGTGGCAGGTTCCCTCTCGTGTCAGGGGCTCAAAAACCCGACATCTGTCTCTGCTGGAACAGAAGCAGAGTTGATGAGCTTCAGTGAAGCACATTTTATGGCTGGGTTTCTTTTTGTGGCCATCACACAATCTCTGTGTGCTGTCTGAACGCTCTGCCAAGGCTGAGAGGGGATGAGGCTGCCCTGGGTGGGAGTCTTACCTCGGTGTCACTGGAATTTCCTGCTAGAGGCAGAGAAGAGTGTGTTATCAACGTGTGAGGATGTGCCACTCTCCCTACCACAGCGAGGAGCACCTCAGAGACACTTTCAGCACAGAAAACTTCACAGGAAGTGAATTTGGCAATCAACCTGGCAGCTTTCACCCCAGTGAAACCATTATTTCAATCAGCCACATACTGTCTTTTTTTTCCCCAAAGTAGACACTGCAGGGAGTAGCCTGAGGTGTCCAGATTTTATTTCATAACTGTTCTGCTTCATATTTCATTTGTTTTAGCTTTTCCATTTCTCTTAGCTCTGCCAGCTATTGGGAAAGCTTTATTATTACTTTTACAGCCTTCCAAATGCATTGCAGGGTTATAACAAGCATTTTCAATGTCTTGAGGCAGTTCCCTCCTGCCTGTTGCTAAACTGCTTTGAGTAATGTGGTTATTCAAAAAATAAATACATCTCTGTGCAATGCATCTAAATGTGATCCTCTCTGAAAATCAGTTTAAATTCTATACCACATCTTTGGCTCAGAGGTTTTGGGGGATTTTTTTTAATCTCCCTCTCTCAAGTCTTTCAGTCACAGCTGAACTTTCCAGGAATAAAACTTCCAAGTGTCTTACACACGATACGATGAAATTCGGCAACAGAAATGACACAAACTTTTACTCACTTGTTGGAGTCAGATTATTTCAAGAAATAGGTTTTGCTCAAAGCACCATGATGTTCCTCTGCTCTGAGTGTTTCTGAAGCAGTCGTGGCTTTCATCACTTTACTTTTAAGGAGCCTTATGCAATTTCTCTGCAGTCTGAACTACAGGCAGTGAGGACCTGTCAGTCTGAATTACTTTCATTCTCAGAGTCATTATCAGGAGGGGACTAGAAGAAAATCTTGTTAAGAAATAACAGCCTCTGCTTTTCTGCGTAACCACATTTATTCTTAAAAAAAAAATAAAATCTTTAAAGACACCTGCTTGGTGAGACCTTCTGAAATTACTAAAAAAGGACAGAGACAGCAAAATATCTTTAGAGGTTCTCTGCTGCACCTGCTGAATTTTGTGACTGAAAGCCCTTCTTTCAATCACAAACATCTTTAAAAAGAAAATAAAATAGATGCAGAACACATTCAATGTAAAGAAAGGTGTCCTAAGGAAAAGAAGATTCCAGTTAGCTGAGTGTCCTGTTTTAATTCTCATGTCACTCTGACCCAGCTGCTGCACACCACAGACCAAGCACCCTCTCTGTGGCACTTTTAGGAAGTCTGGCTGCAGCAGAGCCCTGCCAGCCATAAGGGATTGTGGTGTTGATAGGAACAGCACCTTGTGCTCACCCTCCAGTGCTGGACCAATCCCAGTGGGCATCTCAGGGACTCACAGACTCATTTAGGTTGGGAAAGCCCTCTGAGATCACCAAGTCCAGCTGCCAACCCAGCACCACCACCATGTTCATAACTAAATCATGTCCTCATGTGCCATATTCTCATATTTGGGATTTTTTCCCAACACTTTTGGGGGTGGTGACTCCAGCACTGCCCTGGGAATCTTGTTCCAGTGCTTAACAACCCTTTCCATGAAGAAATTTTTTCTGCTATCAACCTAAACCTCCCCTGATGCAACTTGAGGCTGTTTCCTCTTGTCCTGTCCCAAGGAGACTCTGGGCCTGAAGAAAGTGTCTGTGGAAGAGCAGTGGTGGCCTTGGTTTGGGTAGAAAGAGGGTGATGGGCAGCAATGAAAGGATGGAAAGTTGTGCAGGAGAAGTGAATGGGGTTTGGGTGGCTTTACTCCTCTGTTCTACAGCTCTGCCTACACAGCAGCTGAAACCATTTTTCAATGAAAGGGCAGGGAATAATTTCCAACATCTTTCTTAAAAAAGATAACCAAGCTTGCTTGGGGAAAGTATACAGAGGTATTGGGGACAATTCACAGAGCTTTGGGATAGACTTGCAGCTGCTGAGGAAGTTGATTTTACTTGCTGGAGGAGGGAAGCTGCTGGCAGAAAATTGTGCACGTGGGCATTTTGCATTTCTTTAGCAAACTTCTCCTTCCGGCAAGAGTTGCTCAGGAAATCTTTTCCACAGTTGTGGTGTTGCCTTTTAAGTTCCTCCATGCCCTCCATTTTGTGTTCCCTTCTTCCTCGCATTTTCCCGCCTTTGGCCCCCAGTTTCCCGCCTTATGAGTTGTCCATCTCCTTAGATCCTGCCCGGTTGGGCGAGACCTTCCCATTTAAGGAGTTGTTTTTCTCCCTTGGATCCCCGTCAATCAGCCCCCTGGGTCAGCCCTCTCCCCTCATGCCAAGCTGTCAATCCCCCTTTCCTCCTCCCGGTTTTCCAGAACTTTCTATGCCTGTCTTCCCTAAGTTGTTCCCCCATTGGACTGGATGTTATGAACACTCCCCTGACAAGCCTGGATTGGATCCTGTACCCCGATGACCACTCCTATGTTCCCTCCCATGTGAACCCTGATTGGTTGCCTGTATTACTTTATAAGCTGTGTTACAACTGTGCTCGGTGCCAGTCAGTGGGCACCCCTACCCTGAGTAAACCCTTTTCTCCTACCTTTGCCTCCTGCCTGGTCTTTCCCTCTGCTCTCCCGCATCAGCCACCTTCATCGACGATATACCCTGGGATATCCCTACCTAAGCCCCTGCTGCAGGGAGCTGGGAGGGACCAAACCTGACATCCCATAGCCCATCCGCCGGAGGCTAGCCGGACGGTGGAAGCGGACGGGCGACGTCACACAGTGTGATGATATCTGACAGAAAATTGTAGCTGCTGATGGAGAAAAATGGTATGTGCTTCACCAGAAAGGATTTATCCATCTGCTCCTCACTACTAAAAAATATCTGATTATAATGGGAAAGGTCTAAAAATATTCTTTAATTTTCAATTAAACACTTCACTGCACAAAGCACTACACCAGATTTTATCTGGGCTCCTGATCAACATGTTGAAACAAGATGATCTTCAATGATGTTCCTTCCAATCCAAACCAGTCTGTGATTTTATGAACTCTTTTTTTCTGTTTACAAATGTACAGATGCTGATTTTAAAAGTCACTAATTGTCAAAATAGAAATAAAAAAGACAATCTGACTCTTGGAGATGCAGTTCATCCATAACTCAATTGAAAACAACTTTTAGTAACCCTTAATGTCAAGAAATGCATTGAAAAACAAAAAAACATGAGGGTAACGTGAAGGTCAACATGAAACTTCACATTGAAATGCTGCTCCAGTGTTTGGAGAAGAGTGAGCTGTGAAAATATATTGCTTTTGGCCCACAGAGTCAGACAAATCACTGGACAAGAATGGCCCAGCAGAGGTTTTTAATTGAGCTCTGTGCATTGCTGGGATGGGGCTCTGGGAATTCAGTCCCTTCTGTGTGATTAACAAACACTGAGTTAATGGGCAGAAGGGACCAGCAGATCAGTCATGGTGACATCGTGCAGAACAAAGCTCATGAGAGCTCACCCACTTGTCCTGCTCTGCTTCCAGAAAAACATCCAGTCTTGATCTGTGGAGAGCCAAAGATGGAAAATCTGCTGGCTCCTTTGGGACCTTGTTTCACTCTTAAAAATTTCTGTCCTTCCAGCCACTGGAATACCCCTAGTTTAACTTTTCCAGCTGTTGTTTCTCACCAATATTTTCCTTTCCGACCTAAAAAACAGTTCTGCGTTTGTGGTTATCACCCCAAAAGTAACACTGTTACTTTTAATTATTATCTTATTATTATGTAATTATTATCTAATAATAATTATAATTTATTATTGTTCTAAGTAATGCTGATAATCAAGGTTCCTTCCTCATGTTTCTTTTTGATAAGAGTTTATCAGTGTATGGCACTTCTCACAGCCCTCAAAAACTTTTTGCAGCTCATTTCTTTATTTCTCCAGGATTGTCCTGGGAGATTTTGCATAATGTGGACACCAGCCCAATAATGCTCCAAATGTATATATTAGGTAGACGTTGACAAATTTCAGCTTCTTGTTTGAAGAGTTTCTTCATCCTTCCAAGACAAAATGCTGAATTTTCCACATAGTCAGTGTCGTAATGAGTGTTACATTGCACATTTTGCTATTTCTTTACTTTCTGATTTCATATGGCCAAATGTTGTGCCTGACGTGCAAAAACCCAATAAAATTAAATAAACTACTGCATTATCTCAGTTCAACTGGTAATTTAAGGAAGTAATGGGATGCATTGCATTGCATCTGTGAAGTTGCACCTGGCAATTTTTCTAAAGGAAGGCAGTTCTGGTTCAGTCCTCTGCCTTCTACCTCGGCTGTTCAACCTGAATTTCCTGATCACATCATTTTCCTCAAGGAGAGGAGGCTGCTGTACTTTCTGATTTAGAGCTCACTCCTCACCCTGCACTCACAGCTCTCACTCTAAGAGTTTGTCACACTGATGATGGCCTGGACCATGAAACCTTTAGTGCAAATTCACATCAGGGTTTAAGAGCTCCTCGGCTGTGAGTGTGATTGATAGCCCAGCCACAGATGTCTGTCGTGGCTGAACTCTAGCCAGCAACCAAATACCACACAGGCCCTTGGGCACCCCACCCCTGCTCCCCTCCCTGGAGGGATGGGGAGGAGAATCAGGAAAAAACCAAAACCCCACAGGTCGAGATAGGAACAGTTTAATA